>PVIH01011245.1:55332-70398 GCA_004025045.1 Sigmodon hispidus | reverse complement strand
CAATGGAATACTACGCAGCAGTAAGAAAAAATGATATCCTAAAATTCACAGGCAAATGGATGGATTTGGAGAATATCCTCCTGAGCAAAGTCTCACAAACTCAGAGAGATAAGCAGGGGATGTACTCACTCACTAGTGGTCTCTAAACAAACAAACAAGAAAAAAAGCCAAACATGCCCAAGCGGCAAACCACAACCACCGAACAGCTTGGGATCAGAAACACCCTGGACTGACCCTTCAAACTCCAGTCCAACTATAGGAACACCTGACTCACTCTTGAGGGAGGGGGGAAAGAACTGGATTTGGCCAGAAGTGGAGACTGATCTAAGCATTATTGGGTCAGTGGGACCATAGGACTGTCTGCTCCCTGCCCAAGGAGGGGATGGGGAGTTGCAGAGAAGAAAAATGACCAGATGTGTTGGGAGGGGGAAGAGACCTTGAATAAGGATATACAAGGATGGAAAAAAAATTCAGAGGGAAAGAGGAACACAAAGAAAATATATGTGTAGCAATCTTATTTGTATTTCCACCCTTGATAAGCCATGCTTATGATTCTTATCCTCTGTATAGTTATTGTTAACTCTTCCACATTTTAAATTCTTTTTACTGTGTTTTTATTTTGATAAATACAAAATAAAGAAGGAAGAAAAAAAAGAAAAGAAAAAAGCCAAGCATGCCCAAGCTGCAAACCATAACTACTGAACAGCTTGGTATCAGAAACATCTTGCACTGACTCATTGGATCCCACTCTCCATAGAGGAACACCTGACTCAGTCTTGAGGTTGAGGAACACCTGACTCAGTCTTGAGGTTGAGGGGATCTGCCAGGGGTGGAGGCTGAACTAAGCAATATTGGGACAGTGGGACCTTGGGACTGCCTGCTGCCTGCCCAGGGAGGGGATGGGGAGTTGTGGAGAAGAGAGAATGACCTGACGTCGCAGGAGGGGGTTGGGACCTTGAATAAGGATATACAAGGATACAAGTGTGACTTCTTTGTTCATAATATAAAAAAAACAAAAAAGTAACAACAAAATAAACAAACTCGGGTGTCAGTCTGCCCTTCATTTTCCACCTTGTTTGAGATAGGGTCTCTTGTTTATGCTGTCTACACTAGGCTAGCTGACACATGTTCTTACCATTTTTCCACAGGAACACTAGGATTTCAGAAGGCATGCTACTGTGTTAACCTGTACCTGGGTTCTTGGGAATCGAGCTCAGGTCATCTCACTTTACAGCCAGCATTGGGCTCACTGAGCTACCCTCCCAGATGCTCCTGTATTCTTTTATTAAACAAATAAAGCATATTGTATTTTTGGACACCAATGATAGATGTAAATATGTAAACTGACCAACAAAACCAACTTGTGTTATATGGATAACTTATTGTCACTTTAAAGGATAAAATACATTTAATCATAATGATTATATTAGGAGCTTTTCTGATACTTTCAATTCTTGCCTGAAGGATTTTTTTTAACCCAGTATTTGTATGTTAAGAAAAACCTGAACAAATGTTTATATTTTCTTCCCAGTCACTCTAGATCTCAGACTACAGTCATGATGTGGGATGTCTTTCTGTATGTTGTGAATTAGCATTGGTTAATAAAAAGCTATTTTGCCTATGGTAAGGCATCTTAGATGTAGATGGGAAATTTGAGCAAAGATGAAGGGGAAGGAGGGCTGAGTTAGATATAGAAGCTAAAAGCTACAGCCCAAGGAAGCAAGATGTAAAGAAACACAAGTCAGCCACGAACCATACGGGAATACACAGGTTAGTGAAAATGGATTAAGTTGAAAGAGGTAGCAAGTAATGGACCTGATCCATAGCCCAAATAGTTTGTAAATATTTGTGTGATTATTTGGGGCTAAGCAGGTGGGGGACTGCAGGTCTGGACCTTCTGCCAGACAAGATAGAAACTTCTGGCTATTCAACTATGTAAGGCTTTTGTATTTAAAGTTTGAAAAATAAATTTTAGAATTCTAAAGCAAAATTTCTGTGCTATTTTAAAAAATAGCTTAACTTTTTATATAAAAATATTAGAGGTAGTTTTTAAACAAAGAAAAACATGGCCAGAACTTATTTTTTGAAAGTTTTATTTTTTACTTAAAAGGGTTTTCTTAATTTTATATACCAATGACAGTTACCCTTCCCTCTCCTCCTACTAGCCACCAGCTTCTCCCCACTCTACCCCTCATCCACTTCTCAGAGAGGGTAAGGACTCCCACAGGGAGTCAATATAGTCTAGATATCAAGTTGAGCCAGGACTAAACCAATCCACCATATAAAGGCTGAACAAAGTATCCCTCTATAGGGAATGGGCTTCAAAAAGCCAGTTCATGCACTAGAGATAAATCCTGGTTCCACTGCCAGTGGCTCCACAATCTGCCCAAGGCACATATTGTCATCAACATTCAGAGTGCCTAGTTCAGTCCCATGCAGGTTTCCAGCTATCAGTCCATAGCCAATGAGATCCCAGTAGCTCCACTGTCTCTGTGGGTTTCCCCATCATGATATTGACCCCTATGCTTATATAATCCCTCTTTACTCAATTTGACTAGACTGGGAGTTTGAGCCAGAATGCTGTGCCTTTTTAAAGTTTCTGTCACTTAACATTTTTTCTCATTTATTCATTGTATTTAACTCTTAGAAGTGGATAGTACAGTGGCAAATTCAGTGGAATTTTAGGAAACCAAATGCAGATGGATACTGCTTCCAAATAGTATCATTTTAAGAAAGGCTGAAGATCCAAGACATTCATGCTAAAGACTTCCCCTCTTTCAATGAAATAAGAATGCTTTTGCTTAAGATCCACTAATGAGTGAGTACATCTCCTGCTTATCCTTCGGGGCTTGTGAGACCTTCTACAGGAGGATAATCTCCAAACCCATCTATTTGCCTGCAAATTTTAGTATATATTTTCTCTTACTGCTGCGTAATACTCCATTGTGTACTGTACTCCAAACTGTACCACAGTTTGTTAATCCATTCCTCAGTTGAGGGACATCTATGTTGTTTCCAGGTTCTTCCTATTACAAATAATGCTGCTTTGAACATAGTTGACCTAATGTTTCTGGGTTATATGCCCAATAATGGTATTGCTGGATCCTTGAGGATACAGCATTTTAGAGTCACTGGACAAGTTTACACTCCCACCAACAATGGAGGAGTGTTCCCCTTGCTTCACATCCTCTCCAGCATAGGCTGTCATCTGTGTTTTTAATTTTATTCATTCTGACAAGTGTAAGGTGGTATCTCAAAGTTGTTTTGATTTGCATTTCTCTGATGGATAAGGATGCTGAGCACTTTTTCATGAGCCTTTCAGCCATTTGTAATTCTTTTGCTGAGAAATCCCTTTTTAGTTCTGAACTCCATTTTTTTTAAATTGGGTTATTTAGAGCTTTGGGCTCTAGTTTCTTGAATTCTCTATATATTTTAGAAAACAATTCTCTGTCCTTGTAGGGCTGGTGAAGATCTTTTCCTACTCTGTATGTTGTCATTTTGTTTTAGTGACTGGGTCCTTGGCCTTACAGAAGCTTCTCAGTTTCAGGAGGTCCCACTTTTTGATTGTTGTTCTTAGTGTCTATGCTACTGGTGTTATATTTAGAAAGTGGTCACCTGTGCCAATGCGTTGGAGGGTATTTCCCACTTTCTTTTCTATCAAGTTCAGTGTGGCTGGGTTTATGTTCAGGTCTTTAAGCCACTTAGATTTGAGTTTTGTGCATGGTGATAGGCTTGGATCTATTTCCATTTTTCTACACACTGTCATGCAGTTAGGCCAACATCATTTGATGAAAATACTCTTTTTTCCAATAAATATTTTTTATCTCTTTGTAAAAAATCAGGTATTCATAGGTGTGTGCGTTAATTTCGGGGTCTTCAATTCAATTTCATTGATGCACAAGTCTGTTATTATGCCAGCACCAGGCTGTTTTTATTATTGTAGTTCTATAGCATAACTTGAAGTCATGGATAGTGATACCTCCTAAGGTTCTTTTGTTGAGCAAAATTGATTTGGCCCTGGCTTTTATGTTATTCCAGATAAAATTGAGTGTTTCAAGGTGTTTGAAGTCTATAAAAATTGGTTTTGAGATTTTGATGGGAATTATATTGAATCTGTAGATTGTTTTTGGTAAGATTGCCATTTTTACTATGTTGATCCTACCTATGCAGGAGCATGGGAGATCTTTCCATTTTCTGACACCCTCTTCAATTTCTTTCTTCAGTGATTTAAAGCTTTTTGTCAAACAGATCTGTTACTTCTTTGGTTATAGTTGCCCTGATGTATTTAATACTATTTGCAGCTATTATAAAGGGTGATGCTTCCCTTTTTTTTCTTTTTTTCCTTTTTTTAGCCTGTTTGTCTTTAGTGTTTAGGAGAGCTACTGATCTTTTTTTAGTTAATCTTGTATCCTGCTACATTGCTGAAGGTGTTTATCAGCTGTAGAAGTTCCCTGGTAGAATTTTGTGGGTCACATATGTGTGCAATCATATCATCTGCAAATAAAGATAGTTTCACTTCATTTCCAATTTGTATCCCCTCAATCTTCTTTCATTCTCTTATTGCTTTGGCTAAATCTTTGAGAACTATATTGAGTAGATAAGTAAAGAGTGGACAGCCTTTTCTATTTCTTGAATTTAGTGTGATTGCTTTGAGTTTCTCTCCATTTAGTTTGATGTTGGCCGTTCGCTTCTTGTATATCGCTTTTATTATATTTTGGTATTTTCCCTGTATTCTTCCAGAACTTACTTTTAAACATTCTAAAAGATTCTTATATAAGATAAAAGATGAGGGCTTGTGATAAAGCCTGAATTATCTTAGTAAATACACAGAAATCTCTACCTGTGGGTTTGGTATAAACGTATTCGCAGGATCAACAAGTAGTGGAATTACTTCAATATCTCCTAAGCTTTTTCATAGCAGGGATAGCCACAATTCTCTCAGCCTAAAGGTTCACATTTCAACCCTCCACTCATTTTAAATGTCTCTTCTCTTGTTTTTTTTCAGCAGCTATCTCCCCACATAAACTATTTACTACATGTTCTCCAGGAGCTGTTCATTCATTGACATGTACTTTCTGCTCTTCAAATGACCTTTTATTTTAAAAATTAAACTGAATGCTATGCATACTCATGACATTGCAAAATACCATCAGTTATTTTTTAATAGATAATGGGGTAAAGAATGAATACTTCAAAAGATAATGTTTGATCACCTATTTTTCCTCACATGTCTTATTTCTCCTGGTCATAGGGGTTACATTGTCTTCTGTAGACAGACTACATTTGCTTTCACTTTCCCTACTGGCACATTGTAGAATATGTAGAAGCAGATGTCACCACTGTTTCCAATGAAATCCTCTGAAGTTACAGTGAGTTTGGGATCCTCCCTGGCATTGACTATGCAGATAAAAGAAAGGACAATGTCACAATCCTGAGGCCAGAGAGATTAAAGGTTTTAACATTCTATAGGAAATATATTTTAGGTGATGTAATTTTAGGATCATATGTGGATGCTCTTTTTAGGATTCTGTCCTAGCAACTGAGGCCACACCAGGCAAATGGCAATTAATCTGGTCCAGTCTTGAGTTATGACATCAAGTTCCATTTAAGAATTCCCCTGAGTGAGGTCTCACAAACCCAGAAGGATAAGCAGGGGCTGTACTCACTCATTAGTGAACTTTAAGCTAAAACATTCTTATTTCATTGAAAGATGATGAGTGAATAAAGTCATTTAAAACACACACATACACAAATCTGGTTTGACTATAGAAGGGTTGCTTAGCAAGAATTTGTGGTGGCCAGAGTGCATCTGTGGACATTAGTTGTGACCTACTGTGCTTTCTTCATCTGTAGCTGAGCTGGCCTTGAGGTGTCTTAGATTTTATTTTTTATGTTCCATGTATTTTAGAGAAAAGAGACACAGATAATAGTCCTTTTCATTATTTAATATACCTACATAAGAACAAACTATAACTATTGTTAAATTTGAAGTTGTGTTTATCAAGTTTCTCCCTTTAAGATATTGTTGTAAAGGTTTTGGCTTGAAATTTTTAGGCTTGCACTAAAGGTTTAGTTTTATTTTTGACCCTGCTTTGCTTTAAATAATTATATATAAGTGTATATTATTTTTATGTTGATTGACTTAGGGCCTAGGCATATAATTTGCTAACTCCTTCCTCTCAATTTAACTTATCTTGTTTAGCCATGTGGCTTGGTACCTTTTCTCAGAGCAGCATTTCCTCTGTGTCTCCTGGCAGCTTTGGTGACTCTGGCATCTGCGTTGTCTTTTTGGCAGCTTTGTGTCTGGCATCTGTCTCTGGCATTTCTTTTTGTTTTGAGATATTTTTGAGTTTTTTTAGCCTGGTAGCCCAGCCCACACTTCCTGTTTGCATTTGGCCAATTAGCTTTTATTAAATTTATAGGCCGGTCAAATATTTACAGTACTAGCATAATCCCACTATCTTTCCCCTATTTCTCTTTTTAAAACAAGAAGAACCTCTAACCCCAGCCCAAAATGTCTAAACCAACACCTATTACAATTAGATATCCTGAATGCTGAATCGTTTTTAAGAAATTTCAATACAAATGTGCTTTTATATAGTAATAGATGTTGATAGATAAATAGATAATAATAATAAAATAGAAGGATTTGCACCTTGGACCCATCCCTTTTTTGTTTTTCTTTCTCCTCACTTTGCCAAAGGGTATACTCCTCAACTCCTGCCCTGCCCTCTCTCTTCCACTCTCCCCTCCCTCGCTCTATCCATCCATATCTTCTCCCTCTCTCTGTAATAATAATAGTCTCTCCTTGTGTGCCCCGTCTAAGTGTCTCTCAACATTCCACCTTCCATTATGAAGCATGGGGCATAGGGCTCCCATGCAATATTTTCTGTCAGCCACATTGGTATATATGTTATCATAACATAACAGATCCTAACCTTTGTTTTTTTGACGTTCTTTAAAAAACAATAAAATAGTGCCACAGGACCAAACAAACAGAAATGGTTTGCCTCCTAGTTCAAAGGTGGAAATTTACATATAAAAGACAAAAACAGGGCTGGAGAAATGGCTCAGCCATTAAAGGCTAGGCTTACAACCAAAAACATAAAAGACAAAAATAAAATTATGGTATCACGCCCTTAGTCCTATTTTGATTTTGATTCCGTGCATGTGGAAATATCACTGCTTGAATCTTAAGCAAAATTTAAAACAAATATACAAAGTTTATCTTTTCTTCTGGTTTCATCATGGAGAATTAGAAATAAAACAGATGCAGCTATAGTCGTGGCCCAGTGGTTAAGGTGATGAACTAGAAATACATACAGAAATGGCAACTTTATTAAAAAAATAAAAACCATGGACAAAAACCACAGATCTCTCCTGTGGCTTGTAACAAAGTAGATAAGAGAATTTTCTTGAACTCTCCTTTGTTTATATGGCTTTGTGACATTTACACACTGTCAAATTTGGGGAACTGGGCATTTCTCATTTACATCTTCCAGATCAGAAATGACTTAGCTGCTGAAAAATTAGGGTGCTCCCCTGATGGATATGAGTCCCAGATGAGCCTCAACCTCCTTCAAAAATTAAGAGAGCAAGAGGCAGATCATAGCCTGGCCATCCATGTCTAATATAGAGCCTAGGAGACTGCTGTTATGACTAACTGTCCAGTCTGGGTCAGAACCTGGCTCTTCCCTGGGGCTCCCTACCTAGTATTTTCTCTTCTCTTTCCCTAATGCCCATGCCAGTCCCACATACATTCACTCATTCATTGTTCTTGAGTCATACTTACCTGATAGATCTTTACTCATCTGATTTTGTGTTAATGACTTCTCATAAACCATGAGCAACTCCCGATGATGACTTTAATAACGCTTTTCTCAGGCTTTGGGCTTTCTTGGCTAATGTATAAGCTTCTGTATATGACCAAGTTTCAGCCAAGAATCTTGCCATGCTAGAGTAGCTAAAGCATTCTCTCTTTAATCATTGGATCTCTCCTTATCTGATCTGACCCCCTTTCTCATCCTCTGAATCTCAGGTGGTACTTGAGTACCATGGACAGTCTCCACAAAGAATCCTGTGAAGTCTCTTTACTCAGATGTGCTTAAACCTACTTCCTCTCAAAACATTCCTATCTGCTGACCCACAGTCTATACCGCCTTCTCTGTAGATCCCTTCTTTGACTAATTCCTGTGCATTGTACAATGAGTACAATCTCTCTGTCTTACTACAAATCCTGGTTTGGCCTGTCCCCGTTACGATGGGCCAAATGCAATCTTCTTTAGAATGCCTTAGTAAGTACCACTGAAGATTCTTAAACACTACTCCCAGAAAAGTCAATAATACAGTTCTTTCAGTGGTTGAGAGCGCAACATTTTTGCATCAATTATACAGGATCATTCTCTGAGTAATCACTTGACTTGTGTAACATATCTGTACCAAAATATAACTTATCAGAGTTTTAGGTTTTGGCTGGTTTTCTTTTGTTTTACTACTTAAGAGCCATTTAGTTATAAAAAACATTTTCTGAAAAAGAAAATCTGTGAAAAACCTTCAACTCAGATGTCATAATTTTCTATATTAATTTCACAGTGACAATACTGTATTCTTTTTGGTTAGCGATTTTTCAGTAGCTAAACAGATATAAGGAGAGAAGAAAGCAACTGTCAATATTCTCTGAAAATAGGGTCAAACTAATTCTTGAGCTTTTGTAATTCAATGGCCCGTTTCTTTAAAGCCTTCATACAAGTTGGGCTCCCATCTTCATATTCCTAATGGAAAACAGTAGGAAGAGCCAGAAATGGTAGGCTGTGGAGATTTTCTCAATAATTGTTATAATTAGGCCAGATCACATGAATAATTAAATTGTACTTCTGGAAGCTACAAAAAGTCACGTGAGCCTTTGGCTACATAGTGAATACTTTCCCATCTCCAACCAGAAACATGATGACTACTGAGATTAGCATATTTAATTTTAGCATGGATGGTGGCACATGCTCTTAATCCTAGCAGGAGACAGAAGCAGGTGGATCTCTGTGAATTTAAAGCCAACCTGGTCTACAGAGTGAGTTCTAGGACAGCCAGGACTGTTACACAGAGAAACACTGTCTCAAAAAACTAATACATACATACATGCATACATGCATACATGCATACATACATACATGCATGCATGCATACATACATAGATATATGTGTATATGTGTATATGTATAAACATTATATATAATATGTAAATTTAATTTTAGTTTGCCATTTTCTCCCTCCTCTTTGCCATTTTCTTTTATGCATACAATTAAGAAACAAGAAGCAAAAATAACAGCAACAACAAATACAACAATAATCAAAAATCCATTGGTAAGCTAATTGGGGACAAAGTGTCCCCCTTCCTTGTCCTGACAAGGTTGGAAGAGAGTTTGAAATGTATTTTTCAAAAGCAAGGAAAGAATTTACATAGAATAACAAATATTGACTCAAAAAACTTTCATGAGCAGTTATTTTTCTGGAGTCTAAATTTGCTTGGGAAACTAAGTATATTTTATCCACTACCATTAAGGAAGGACTATAGACAGAAAAGTGGGGTGTACCACATCATAATGAACTGAATGAAAGAGTGAATACTGCAAAGGAAATGAAAACACCATGTTAACCAATACATCTAGAAGCTGTAAGGAAGACTGCACTTCATTCATATAATGTAAGTTCAAGTTGAATAAACTGGTAACAGAAATCTTGAAGATTTTTGAGTTGTGATTTTTTAATTTAATATTGTGAAATTTAATAAATTGTTAATTGGTTAGAAAAAAAGTTGGCTTTTGCCATTAGTACTAAACTAATATTTTGAAGAGAAGCATTTTACATTAGTATGAGGAAGGGTATCTAAGTACTTCGATATTGATAAATGTTTTTTAATTGAGAAAAGAATTTGCATATATTAACAAACATTGATTTAGGAATTTTCATAAGCAAGTAGTTACTCTGTATAATTAAACTTTGCTTAAGACATAAGTGAGTGTGGATGATGCTAATTGTAAGTTTATTTACTTACATATATTTTTTGCAAATAAAATTTTGTTTCTTTGAATATATTTTTAATTAAAATATAATTACATGCTTCCGCCTTTCCCCTTTCTCCCTTCAGACCATCCCTGGCTCCCTCTCTTTGACTGCACTGATGCCCCCCCCACTCTCTTTTTTATTGTTTTATATATAAACAATTGTATATGCACAAGTATATAAATGTAACCTGCTAAGTCCATTTTTGTTGCTTGTGTGTATTTTCAGGGATTAATATTTTATGTTACGTAACCAATTAGGTTTCTGAAGCCCATAAGCCACTGATTTCCTACTCCTTTTATGTCTCATCTGTAGAATTTTGCCATGGATAGAACAAAAACAACAAGAAAAATATTATCATTAAGTTGAGTTTTCAAGCTGGGAGTATATGTACTAGGAATTTATCTGTGGACTAAGACTACTTCTATAACAGCATCTTGACTGAGTCAGACTTCTTCGACTTGTTTTTTAATAGAAAAGTAGCTTCTACATAGGAGATTAATTGAAATCTTGGTGCACAAGGGTTGCCTCTGAGTAAGTAGATTCCTCACCATCATTCACCCCAGGTTTGAGAACTTTTGGAATTGACTGAGAGCCCAGGAGGGGAAACCAGGAGAGAGGAGATGTTAGGGTTTGTATGTGCTGACTGACAGTGGAGTGGCTTTTGGTCTTGTTGTTACCAAAGGTAAAAGGTGGTGGGCTACAGCTCATATAAGATAATGGCTTCTTAGATTTAGGATGTACCAGATAGGAGCAGCTGTTAGGGAAACACAACCCACTGGACCCTGACTGGGTATGGCTTACAAAAAGGCAGAAGGGAGTAGAACAAGAAAAGAAAAGTATACACAAGCCTTTTAGTCTTTGATTTTTTTTTTGTACATTCAGGTTTTATTTAGTCACTCACCAAATATCTTGATGTGAATAGGTTTTTACCACTGTCCTTTGGATTTCCTAAATACACAATTGTATATCAGAACAAAAAAAAAATGCTTTCCAACATTTGTACCAATGTGGTATTCTTCCCTAGCTTCTTTCTCTGGAAGCTTCTGAATAATGTCTTACTTCAGCTTTTATAGACATGATTAGTACTTAAAAGTAAAACATTACTTCCTGCATCCATATTTCAGATAGTTCTGTTTGCTCCCTTCTTCTACTGTATATTCAGACCTGAGAGTTTTTCATTGTTCATAGCTATCATCAATCTAACCTATTTTTCCTTGACTGGAAATAATTGAACCATTCTCAAAACAGACTAAAAATTGTCAAAAATGCAAGACTCATCTGGTCCAGCCCTGATCACTGTTCAAGACCATGCACCGTTTTCTCAGCACAACTCAACCCACACTCACCCCTTTCCTAACCCACTGCAGACTATAGTTATATATTTGTTTACATTTCTCCCAATACTAGAGATGTTCTCTTGCATTTTCTCTGGATGTTTCCATTCTCCAAGGCCTCTTCCACCTTTTTACTGCAGGCACTCTCTAACATTCCATTTTTACATTGCAAATCTTAGCACACCCCAATAAACTTTCTAAGAACTAAGCTGTTTTAGCTGTGCATTGGTATTTCTGTGCATCATTGTATCTGACCTAACAAAGAGTTATTTATATATTTATATTTTCAAGACAATGAAAGTCTCACAGTGCCCTCATTGTAGCAAATACATGCCAGAGACCTCTCTTTATCAGCACAACCACCATTGTTTCATTTGAGGGATGTGAGTGGAATATTACAGTGTGACTGGAGACAAGATGTACTGTGGCCTCCTGTGCACATCACCATTGAAGTGTTCACAGGAATGTTAATCCAATCAATGAATAAATGCATAGTTAGAAACTGTTATCTCTCAGACACTGAGAACACTTGAGTTGCATTAAACATACACAGCCATTTATCTTTGCTCTCTGAGGCTCTGCTAGGGTGATTCTAACAATAGCCAAGAAACTAAGAAAAGAAGTGGATAGTAATAAGCGATTAAAATCTCCTGGACAGGCATGGTGAGGTAGGAAAGCAGAGTGGGATGGAAGGGCTCTAGGAAGTTTGACTAGAGGTAGCTTTGAACATGTGGTTGAGAGCCAAAAGGCCTGGGTAAGGGGAGTGGCAAAGTCCCCAGGAGTAGGGGACTCACTAAGAACTATGCAAAAGAGTAGACCAGAAATGAGTTATATAACAAGACACAAATCCATCAACAAAAGGAGTGTCTAGAAACAGAAGTTATTAGTGTAATACACACATATCAAATAAAACATTTCCCTGACTAAAATTCACTGCAATGAAGGAAGATGAAAGGATTATAGAAATAATGTAATCTTAGCATTTACACCTATTTTTAAATAAATAAGTTTATTGATTCATTTATTTATTTTACATCCTAGCCACAATTTCCCCTCTCTCCTCTTCTCCCAGCTTGTCACCCATCCCCCTCTGTCCCCATCCCCCTACCCACTCCTCTCTATCTCTGTCCAGAAAAGGACAGGTTTCCCATGAGTATTAACAAAACATGACATATCAAGTTGCAGTAAGACTAAGCATCTCCCTATGCATTGGGCAAGGTGACCTAAGGCCTGTAAAAGCGTTAGAGATAGCCCCTACTCCCACTGTTAGGAGTTACAGGAAAGGACCAAGCAGAGGTCCTTCACGTGGAAGTTAGAGTAGATACCCATTAACAGGAGAACCACAGATATGATGTGAAAAGATAACTTTAGAATTCAGAGCACATGGAGCCATTGAAGGTGGGGGCAACCTCAGTTGTTTGAGGATGGAGGTAATGCCATCTCTTTAGTCATGTGATGATTCAAGAATATCTGTAGGCTCTTAGTTATATCCAGCATTGTAATCTCTCTGGATATAAATGAATAAAAGTAGATCTCAGTTCTATAGTAGGAAAGTTGAAATCAAAGTATATTTGGAAGCAAAGTCTAGGGATTTGGAAATTCAGGCTTAGAAAATGTTAAATCTATTGAGTATTATTTCAACGAGCAAAGAGAAAATGGAACATTGATCCAGTATAAGGACTTAAATTCTCAGGACAGTCCCCATATTTGTTTTGAAGGTGTTTCTTAAGAGAACCTTTCAAGTGTAATCCTGCAAAATTGCCAAGCACTTTTCTGATAAAGGTAGGGAAAATTCTTGGTGCTAATAAGGTATATATGCACAAACCCATGGTACCAGGGAGGTTCCTTAAAGCATTCTTCCTTGATATACATGGTAATTGATGAATATACAAATGTATAGACACAGTATAACATGAGAATGACTCAATTTCTTCTTGTTTGTATGTGTCTCTGTTTTGTGATGTGTATGTATGTTTGAATGTTTTGAGCATGTATCATCTATCTACCTATCTATCTATCTATGTGTCTGTCTGTCTGTCTATCTATCTATCTATCATCTGTATTTGTATGTGCATGTATGCATATTCACATGTGGAATGCCACAGTTTGGTCTTATGAGTTTTCTTCAAACATTCTTTATCTTATTTATTGAGACAGGATTTCCCATTTACAGCTAGATCTTGTGAACTGACTAATTTGGGGAGCCAGTTTGCTTTAGAATCTCTGCCTTCTGAGAAGACTGCAATTATAACCCAGATTTCAAGGGCACTGGACATTTTTATGGGTTCTGGAGATCCAGATTCTGGACCTCATGCTTTACCTACTGAACCATCTTCCAACTCCAATTTTTTTCTTAATTAATGTGCCCTAGTTTCATTTCTGTTGCTGTGATAAAATATATTGAAAAAAAAAAACCTCAGAGGAGAAAGTAATTTAATTCAGCTACAATTCCAGGGAAGTTAAGGCAGGGATTTCACAAAGCTAGTCATATCATATCCATAGTCAATGATAGGGAGAACTAAGTAGATAGATACATGTTTCTTTCTGTGCTCAGCTTAATTTCTCTACTTCTACAGTTCTTATAGAACTTAGAACTTACTTACAAGTAAGTTTTCTTATACCCTTTGCATAGGGAATGCTGCTGCTCACAGTGGGCTCCATCTACCCACATCAATGAACTTACTTGAGTGTCAGCTTATTCAGCCACTCTGGAATGCAATATGGTGGTTGCTCAGAAAACTGGGATTCAATCTCCCCAAGGATCCAGCAATACTACTACTGGGCATTTACCCTAAAGATGCACATTTGCATCCCAAAAGCATTAGCTTAACTATGTTCGTAGCAGCATTATTCATAATAGCAAGAACCTGGAAACAATCTAGGTGCCCCTCATCTGAAGAATGGATTAACAAACTGTGGTACATCTACACAATGGAGTAGTACTCAGCAGTAAGAAAAATGATATCCTAAAATTCACAGGCAAATGCATGGATTTGGAGAATATCCTCCTGAGCGAGGTATCACAAACCCAGAAAGATAAGCAGGGGATGTATTCACTCACTAGTGGACTTTAAACAAAAAGCAAAGCACAAGCCACAACCACTGAACAGCCTGGGATCTGAAACACCTTAGACTGACACTTTGAGCCCATTTCCTCCAGAGGAACACCTGACCAAGTCTTGATGTTGCAGTGAAGAAAGCAGATCTGCCAGAAGTGGATGCTGAACTAATCAACCTTGGGACCTTCTGCCTTTTCTGAGGAGGAGATGATGAGACGGGGAGAAGAGAGAGTGACCAGGAGGGGCTGCAGGGGTAAAGGAGTTTGAACAAGGGGATTCATGGATAAAAAAAATGTAACTTTGGCTTTTTTTCTTGTTTGTTTGTTTAGAGACCACTAGTGAGTGAGTACATCCCCTGCTTATCTCTCTGAGTTTGTGAGACTTCGCTCAGGAGGATATTCTCCAAATCCATCCATTTGCCTGTGAAATTTAGGATATCATTTTTTCTTACTGCTGCGTAGTATTCCATTGTGTAGATGTACCACAGTTTGTTAATCCATTCTTCAGTTGAGGGACATCTAGGTTGTTTCCAGGTTCTTGCTATTACAAATAATGCTGCTATGAACATAGTTGAGCTAATACCTTTGGAGTGTGAATGTGCCTCTTTAGGGTAT
>PVIH01011245.1:0-55232 GCA_004025045.1 Sigmodon hispidus | reverse complement strand
ATCCCACCAACAATGGAGGAGTGTTCCCTTTGCACCGCATCCTCTCCAGCAATGGCTGTCATCTGTGCCTTTTATCTTAGCCACTCTAACAGGTGTTAGGTGGTATCTCAAAGTTGTTTTGATTTGCATTTCTCTGATGGCTAAAGATGAAGAGCACTTTTTCATGTGCCTTTCAGCCATTCGTAGTTCCTCTGCTGAGAATTCCCTTTTTAGATCTGAACCCCATTTTTTGATAGGGTTATTCAAGGTTTTGGGCTCTAGATTCTTGAGTTCTTTATATACCTTAGAGATCAGTCCTCTATCACTTGTAGGGTTGGTGAAAATCTTTTTCCATTCTGTAGGCTGGCATTATAGAGAACAAACACTTCAATCCATAAAACCCAACTGATGCATTTATAAACAGCAAAACCATGGAGACAAAAGAAGAAAGGGTTTTTTTTTTTTTATTTTCACATTTTTTTTTATTTTTGAATAAAGTCTCATTTTTTAATCCATGAAAAAAAATGTGACTTTATTCAATAAGAAAAAAAGAAGAAAAAAACAAAGTATTTGTAACTCACATCTTAAATAAACTTGTAACTAACATCTAAAATTAAAAAAAAAAGAAAGAAAATCCCCCACAGAAATGACCACAGGCCAACCCAATAAGGAGAATGTCTCATTTACACTCTTCCAAAGTGATTCTAGGATGTGTCATTGCTGACAATGAGAGCTAAGCATCATGATGCATTTCTTTTTGGAAAGGCAAGAATAAAGAAGGGAGAGGCAGATTGTAGGGGGCATTATTTTGTTGGTGTGGTTTATTCTCATTGATATTTTTATTCATGATAAAGGCTTCTAATACATTAATTTCTTTTACTATACAAGCTTCTTATTTCAGCCCAAATAAAAGTCAAATTTTTAAATTTTGCTTTAGAATATTTACAAAGCAATGGAGGCCAATTCCTACCCCTTGTCCTAATCTCATCATTGCTTCCATTGTTCGTTGACTGAATCTTAGATGCACACTCTTTGCTATCCTGTCCTCACCCACATGTTGCTTCCTAACACATGTACATTCTTTCATTGTAATGATGGCTTTCTCTACTGCTTACCTTTTTTTTGTTGTTGCTGTTTTACAAAGAAGCTTCTAACATTTAAGTGAAATAAGTTTGGACACTCTGATACATCAGTTCAACTTTTCTCACAAGCATTTTCTATTGATTTCCTGATACTACTATATTCAGCACTATTTGGGGGGGGGGTCACAAAATTCCATTTGTAAATTTCGCCAACAGCAATAATTTCAGCCTTTGTTCCCTAGGCTCTAGTTTTTCCTGACAGTATTTGTTTGACTATTCCATTTAGCTATGGTTTTTTAAATTTGTGATTGATGTTTAACTTCTGTAAAATTCATCTCTGAAAACAGATAATAGTAAATTAGAAGTTGGGGGGTCTGCTTTTAGGAAATATGGTAACTGGAGTGTGTCATGGTTTAAATGTAAAATGCCTCCTCTAGATTCATGTATTTGAATGCTTGGACCCCAGCTATGTGGTACAGTTTTGGAATTCTGAGGAACATTTGGGAGAAGAGGCTTTGCTGGAACAAGTAGTACTCTACCTAATGTACAGACCTTGAGATTAACAACTCAAACATGCTTACTGTCTTCTCTCTGCTTCCTTGTCCAGTGAGATATTGGGAGCAGCTGCCATATGCTCCTACCTCTACAGTACTACCTGACCCCATGACTTCCCTGTTGGGACTGTCCTCAGATTGTGAATAGAAACGCAATGTTCCTCCCTTCAGTTTTGTCATATATTAGGTCACAGCAATGAAGAATGTAACCAACACAGAGGGATTCACACAGATAACCTATAGCTTATTATAGGCTGTCTGTGTTCTAAATATTGTGCTCAGGTTCTAAGCTGGACCTGGGAATGTGGCCTAATTTGAAAATAGTGTTCTTACAGAGGATAATGAGATGTGGGTTATGGGACAGGTGCTAAACCTGGGTCTGATGTCTTTATAAGAAGGAAGCATGGAGACTCAGAGAATTTGAAAATAGAAGAAGACATAAAGATCTATCACAGAAGGTGTCCTAAGGGTTGCTGAAAACTATCATTAGCTATTGAAATTAGACTCCTTCCCTACAGCCTGCAAATAGAACACAAACCTTCTAACACCTCATACCTTGGGTCTAAATTTCCTGCATCCAAAACAGAGAATAAATAAATAATTGCTGGTTAAGATCACTGAATTTGTGGTAACTTGTTAGAGAAGCCCTATGAATGTAGTACATACCACAAACTCCTTTATCCAGCCTTCCATATTTGGATTACTAAAAAATACCATTTGATAAAATACTTGTTGGTTTTGAGATTTTTGGAGTGAAGCATAAAGAAGTTGGCAAACAAATTTCAGAGACCTAAGGAAAAAAATGTGGACCTAAGCCATGTACTCTCAAGTTATTCAAATCTTGTGCGATGGGCAGTCAACCCAAGGGTTTCTGAGACTCTATGTAGAAGTTTTACATAACAAATTTATAGAGCATATAGGGTCCATAAGGAATTTTCAGAGACTCAGAAATAAACAGTAAAGCTGGTATTATTTCATAAGTAAAGTCAATAAGACTTGAGACAATCCTCCTAAGTAAATCCAATAGGAAAGTACTTTATATTTGTACATATTTGCATATCTACAGAGATAGCCTCTTAACTTCTGGTCTATTTGAGTGAAGATGGAAAGACTAATGTTACATAGTACCTGTGTGCCTTCCTCAGAATTTATATATGGACAACTTATCCCCACCCTGCCTTTGGTATAGGTCTGAAGTTGAGAGACTATGGATGGCCATTAGACCATGAGGGTAGAATTCTCACAATGAGATTATTTTCCTCATACAGAGATGGAGATTCTTTTGTTCTTTCAACATCTGCCCAATCCTTCCTTTATCCTATACAGTGCAAAGACACAATAAGACAAAGACCGTCTGAAAGTCAGGAAGACAGTCTTCAACAGAATTCAGCAAATAGCACTTTGACTTCAGATTTCTTGCCTTCAGAAAGAAAACTTGGGGAAATAGATGTGGCTGGTTAAAGCCACTCACTCAATATGGTTCTGATACTGGAGGTGGCAATAACTAGACAGGTATATTATATCTAGATTAGAGCATCTAGATCAAAAATAAGAAATGGACAGACCATCCATTAATCCCTACTAGTACCAATACTATAAAACTCAGAAAGCTCTCCTGCACCATTGCCTCCCACATCTGGCACCTTCCTGGGAGCTGCATGCCCAACCTATGCTATTTTAGCTTCCTCTTTTCAATACAAGCCAATGGGAATTTTCTTACCACAGCTGTTTCCTTTCATGTGAACAAAGAGAGGATATTAAAAAATAATGGCCTTAGTAATGTTGAAAATCTAAAGCTATACACATATAACCATAGGCCCTTGCCAGTATCTAAAAGCCTATTATCCAGTAATTGGTTGATAAATAAATATAATTGCCTGTTTTATTATTACCTCAATTATTAAAATTAATGAAGTGTTAAGGAATTTCAGTTGAGAGGTAGAGATAACAGCTAAACCAGCTGTGAGCTCCTTTGATGAAGAAATTCCCCCAAAGATTGTTTTCTTTGTGATTTGCCTATTTTCACAGGAGAGCAAAGCAAAGAAAGTACACAATCAGAATCTTGACCTGTCCTAGAATTTTCATTGAGCAGACCATTGTGTGGGAGCACATCCTACTGGCACACAGTCAGGAACTTCACTTATTGCAAACGTTTTCTTAGGGCTCTCAGAGACTAGAAACCCATTTTTATTTATACTTCCTTCTTTTCCTGCTTCTAGTAGCTGCTGTCTCTCAGAGAAATCTCAGGGGGCAGGGTGGTCATCAGTTGAGGTCCATCCACCCCCTATTTTGGATAACATTTGTCTTAGACTATTTTGAATCTTATAATTCTGTAGCGTCTCAGTACCTCATACTGTATTTTAAGCTCTTGAAGTGAGGCCTGTGGTTTGCAGTTGCAATGTGTTTTTTATGCACTTGGAGGACTCAGTTGATTAGGATCTAATAAAAATCCATCATGATCCTATTCTGGCAGCATATCTTGAAGGCAGAACAAAGACCCACCAGGATGTCAAGATCCTCTTGACAGGGTTTTGGAGACTCAAATCTATAAAGCAATAAAGTACAGCAAACCACATCCTCTAATCTATACCACAAATGTGAGGCTCCAGCAGTTTGTCTCTTCACTGAGCTGAGAAGGATAGGAACTATTATAGGCCTTTGGTGACCTCATTCATGGCAAACAGCATTCCAGATAGATTACTGGAGACTGTCAAAAGCTTTTCTGCTGACAAATGCAATCCATTTACTATGACAACCATGGGAACTCTTGGCCCAAAGCTGATTATGTTCAACACACACTTGAAAGGAACCTAGTATTCTAATGAATGACTTTTGTTTATGTCAATCAACTCCATTCCTTCACTCAGAAGACAACTTGCTTCACCTTCATTGACTCACCAAATGTTCACTGAGTACTTTTAAAATGTACTACAAACATCCTCAAAATATTAATGATTCAGGACAAACTCAGAATTTAATTCTCTAAGTTATCCCTGTGCAGTGATAGAAACTCCTTGCATAGGAGCACATGATCTTTTATATACTCAGTAGCCAGTGGCTGCCAGGACATGTGTTTCATCTTCCAGACAAGTTAAAACAAAATGTTTATCCTTTCTATTTTATAAAGTTTACTAATTCATTTATATCTATCATATTCCATGATGTTCTTTAGGACTAAAGGACAGGGCAGGGAACTTGACAGATGATGTAAGTGCTCCAAGTACAGGTAGAATTACTGTATCAGCTGTAGGAATACAAGATGCATGTGCAAGATGGAAATATATATTTGTACAAACAGACACTTGGGTATTGACTAAGGATTAGGAGAATTTTCTATACAATGAGTGATCAATCTGTAGTGAAATTCACTGATTCTAGAAGAGAGTATTATGGAAATTACACAGACTCTCTTTATGCTTTAAAGATTTGAATCAAAGGGTAGGTAGGGTGTCACTACATTAAAAGCATTTTTTTTTTTTTGTGAAGCAGCAATTTCTTTAACCTTTCAATTTAATAGAATTACAACTCGCTTTTTTATCCTAAAATTTACTAGGTCCATTGTATAAACATTTATAAACATTTTGAAACTTTTTTTTTTTTTTGAAGTAAAATACCGGCTAACCTAAACCATGGCTTCCCTACCTCCAAAGAAGTACTTCTTGCCAGTTTTCACTTGAAGAGGACTGTTGGTTCGAACTGCTGATGCTTCATCTCCATCAATAGTGAGGAGTGCAAAGTTTTCCTTGGCCAGCAAGCGAACCTCATGCCACTGCCCATCATTCAGCCCAGAGCCTGGGAGGGAGAAAATGAAAATTTCCTAAGTTGTTTAAGTATAAGAGTTTTTTAAACATTTTAATACAGTGATTTCATTGAAAACCCACAATTATCTTACCTTTATGGAATTTAATCTGATGTTTTGATAAATTTATACATAACAGAGCATTTACAGAAAATTGACTATTATCTTGTTTACTTGGGTAATTCATTTGAAATGCATTCCTTGTCATTTTGGAATATCTACATATTTTCGTTTGTCATCATTCAGAGAGTTCATGTGCATGAAAGGTACATAGTTTCAATTTGATAGGAATAGATATAATATTTGAAAGGTTTTGTTTTATTTTTTAAAAAATTCTGTGTTTCTGTGTGCATATGGGAGAATGTGGAGGAGTGTGCATCTGAATGAGAGTGTCTATAGGGCAAGAGGAGTATACAGAAGTCCTAGAGGAAGAGATGGGAGCTTCTGTGGACTGCTGTGGGCTGCTGTGGGCTGCTGTGGGCGGCTGTGGGAGGCTGTGGGAAGCTCTGGGAGGCTGTGAGCTGCTGTGGGCTGCTGTGGGCTATCCTTTGATTTGGATGTTGGGGGAACAGAACTGTGGGATTCTACCAGAGCAGTATGTGCTCTTAACCACTAAGCTATATCTTTAACCCTCAAACAATTTTCAATATCAATAGAAGTAGGGATTTAGAAGTAAATGTTATACACATTTCCTTGTACGGAAACATGATGCTGCTTATATTTTGCATTATCTGATGTTTCCTTAACATTTTAGATGGCTCTTCCCTCTATCCAATTGAATAAGCATAATATAACAGGATCTTATAGAAAAACACAATTAGAATGTAATTGACCTACTTGAGAAAAAGAATAGTTTGAACAAAGTCATTTGGGAAGAAATGAAAAATTATTTTAATTTAATAACTTATTTTTCGGTTAACTTTGCTAGGTTACGTTATGAGATAAAAGTAGAATTGTGTTGATTTAATATCTTTCTGACTTTGATAATTTTAAAATCTTATAATGTAGTGGTTATATTTTTATCAAAAGCTACATCTATGTAGGATGGTTTTACAAGTTAAATACCAAGAGAACAAATCCATGTATAGCTGAACATGCAAACTAAGCACTGATCATCATGAAAAACAAAGATTAGCTGATCACCAAACCAGACAAGGCAGTGTAGTGACTAATTTATATATCTGCAAAGAAAAAGTAATAAAACAAACTCACGATGCCCACCTCCCAAATTTAGACTTCACTGATTCTTAACACATTCTACAGGCAGGAAACAGTCTTTTGTTTAGCTCATGCTTATTTCACTGTAAATAATTAGAAAATTAGTTGCTAAAGGAAGAGCAGACCTTAGGCAACATGTTTTGAGGGGAGTTTCAAGAACACTGAGAGAAGTCCAAGATGTTTGATTTGACCTTGAGAAGGTCAGTTCTATGAAAGAGGCAGGTGTGTTGTTCTAGTCTTTTGGCATGCATAATCTGGAGTATGCAGGGAAGAGTTCCCTGAAGGTGCACTTCAGTTTCACAAAAGAAAGAGAAAACCATTCAATGAAGATGTTTAAAACTAAAGTCAGAGAAAAATCAATGAAACACAGATGAAGGATCTAAGCCATTAAGTATGCAATGCCAGGAGTCTGTAAACCATAGTGTGTGGGCCACATGCAACCTGTGTCCTCCTCTTGTTTTTATACAAAGTGTGCATTGAGAATGGTTTTTATATTATTAAGAGGTTAAAAAGAAATTTAAAACGAAGAGCACATACAATGTAGTCTCCTTTAGGGATGAAAAACTTTATAAATTAAAAATTCATTGTTTATATAAAACATTAAGGGAATGCATTTAAGCCAACTGGTTTGTATGTCACTGGCCCAACAACAACTGAGAAAATAGTCATAAGCAATAATATAGCCACTGTGCCCAGATATTGACTCTATGGATATTCCCTTTAATAACACCAACTAACTATTGAATCATACCATCCTCAAAAATGCTATTTTAAAGAAAAAAAAACAGCCTTCTTGGAACTTAGAAGATAATCATATGTCTATAGCATTTACTCATAATAAATACTAGTATAAATAGTGACATCTCATACTTTCTATCAAGATTAAAATCTGAATTTTGTAATATTAAGCATATTCTTGTTGCAATAAAATTTTTCTTAAGAAATCAGGGTGAAATAAATATCAAGTTTTTAATATATAGTACAAATTACTATATATGTACATAACACATTAAACGTAAAAACATGTTCACGTACAGCCAAAAAAAGTCTGTATTCACACACTGATATAGAGTATTCCTAGTGTATACACATGCAAACAACCACTTGAATCACACTATACCCTGTAGATTATATATCTTGATATCAATCTAGAATATTAAATTGTCCCCTCCATGTTTTTGTTGCTTCTGTTCTTTCCATTTCAGTGTAAATTCCCCATCAAGTGGTATAATCCTCTCTTGAAAATGTAATCAGGTTCATGACATTTTCCTTATGATAGCTTTCTGTTGCTTCTGGGCTCAGTAACTGCACTGGCCAAAGGCCTAATGGTGACTGAGGTGTCAAGTGTCCCATCTGGAATGCCTTCTGTGCAGTGTCTGTGTGGTTTTGCTCTCTCACTACAGCCTTTGCAAACACATTGCATACAGAGATTTCATGATCCTGTGTGTAAAAGGACAGTGCTTCCTCTCCCATGACAACACAATTTTTTTAAACTTCATATTAATTAATTATTTTTTATTTATTTGCCTTGGTGTTTTGCCTGGAACTGGGAACTGGAACTACATGGCAACATGTGAGTTGCCATGTGGGTGCTGGGAACTGAACCCCAGTCCTCTGGAAGTGCAGTTAGTACTCTTAACCATTAAGCCATCTCTCTAGCCCTGACAATATGAATTTTTAATGAACTTTATTTTCTCCTATATAACTGCTTGGTATTAATTTTACTTTGTGTTCAGTTACTTTATTCTGCTACTTTTAAAGAAAAGTAGATTTATATTTCTTTTATGCATTTGAGTGTCCTGCCTACGTGTATGTATGTATGTACTCTATGGGCAAGCAGTGCCTGTGGAGTCCTAAAGTGAGCATCCATGTGGGTGCTGGAAGTCAAACCATGATCCTAGGAAACAGCAGAAAGTCCTCTTAACTACTGCCTTGTGTCTTCAACCCCTACTTTCTGATATGAGCTTTCTGATGTTAGAATTATTTTTAACTATTTCATTACTTGTTAAAAACTTAACCTTTCCAACAGCACAATGTACATATTAGGTGTGAATGAATAGCTGCACGAATCTGAGAAGTGATCAAAGAATAAGGGTCTGTCCTTCTGAGTGTCATCAATAGATGTGCTAAGGATGTAACAACAGACAGCAGAGAGAAGCATAGGCTTCACGGCCATGGTTGTTAAGCTAGAGACAGCCATATGCATAGGAATGGATGCAGAGCGTGCAAAGTAAGTTCTGTAGATGAAATTGTATTCTTAAGAGTCTATCTCAATATTAATGTATCTTCTTCGAAATTTGTTCTATTCCAGAATCTGCAACTGACACCCCAGCTACTCAATTATTCAAGGAAGAATTTTCTCATATCTCCGTGCATGCCAGCCTCAGCCAACCCTTAGACATTGCACTGACTTCTGATGATGTGGAAAGTGGAGTGTCTGGCTTAAGGAATCCTGTCAAGTAGGGGCTGTGGTCGCTGTTCTCAGGGACAGTGCTCACTACTGTTAAGCGGATGGTCACTACTCTTAAGGGCAGTGATCAGTACTCTTAGGAAATCCGCAGGGAATTGGGCCTAGCTATTCACAGTAACAAACACTTTATGAAAAACCCACTTCTGTGACTTTGGTAACTTCCAGTCCTACCTCTCTCTCTCCTTGTATGTTCTAAATCCATATAAAATAGTTTTTATGTTCCCAAATTCTTATAGGTCCATATATTTTTGATACTAATAGATTACTCTACATGACAATTTCTCATTATAAAAAAAGATGAAGAGGGGGTTACTTCACATTCTTTCTATAACAAGATGACTATCTTTCCCACGTCATTTAAACTAAATGTTTTATCTTCTTGTCCATACAAAAACTGGCAAATAATTCTTCAATTCTTTTCTTTCTAGTCTTTGAAATATTCATGAAGAGTAATGCAAACAAATGCTCTGTGCTGTAAAATTACTATGCAGATGCAGTCTTATTCTTAAATTAAAATCACTTCACTGTCAGATAGCAATAGTGCATCCTGAAACACTTCCTTCTTGAGTAGGTCCCCTTGAATTCTCCCGCATAGTTATTGCCACAAAGAATGTACTGTCACACTAACATTTTCCTTCCAACCACCAAATGTGATGTGATGTGAGTTAACCATAAGACCATATGGTTTTGATTTGGGTTTGGGGTTTTGTCTTTAGAGTTTGTTGAATCCTTCCCTGAAGTCTAGTTTGGGGACACACGTCTCAAGGACACCATTATTACAAATATTCAATCACAAATTCAAACACAAGCCTACAGAATCAGTCAGGCAGAGAAGTCACATATTTTTAACTGTTCTAAATGGAAGATCAAAAAGCTTTTCATAAAATTCCCTGTGAAAACTGCATCACAAAACTGAATTATAAGTGTGACATCACCACCTGTATTGTTCACAACAAAAGGCCTATTATTCTAATCAGATTAAAAATGAAAGGTTATTTTATTTTTCTCAAGGAACTTAATTAGCAGAGAAATTGGACCTCAGATTGCAGGAGCTTTGTTGACAGCAAACCTCTTCATATCCAAGTTTAAACTGTAGTTTCTACTCATTTTAATTCCAATTATTATTTAGAACATTTACTGTTAATCATCAATAGCTATGCCTCAGTGATCTTTGAAAGGAAAGGGTCCCCGAATATAATGAAATTCATTCTCAGTGTAGCCAGGATGACCAAATTGCTCAAAATAAAATGTGCTGTTTCTTTTCTATTTTCTTTGTTCAAATGTTATAAAAAGTAATAGCCTGAGGGTTTTCTCCAGAGAGAAATCCAATTTATGATCTCTGCATATGTGAGTATTTATAGGTATACTATTCTGAGTTCTATGGGCTAACCATGCTGATGAGGACTTTACCTGTTTTGACTTGTTTATACCCCATAAAAATCTTTAAATATTATCTCCTGTATAAACCAGAGAGACAAAGTTTAATAAAATGTAAACCTCCAATAATTGGTAAATGGTAGAGCTTTGAAAAGAAACTCAATTATGTTCCTAAAGGATTCTGAATTATTTTGAGATTGTCCTAGACATTATATTTTGTCCACTTGAGAAGTTAGGGACATCTGAGAAGAGGGAGCCACAATTGAGAAAATGTTTCCTTAAAACAAGCCTGTAGGCAGTTTTTTTGTGGGGCATTTTCTTGATTAATGATTTTTGTGGGTGGTGTTACCATGGACAGGTGGTCCTATATTGTAAATGAAAGCCTACTGAGAAGGCCATGAGGAACAAACCAAATAAGCAGATTCCTCCACAGCTTCTGCCTCAGTTCCTGCCTCTAGGCTTCTATCTTGAGTTCCTCCCCAGACTTTCTTTGATGAAGGACTGTGATGTGCAATATAAGTTTGATCTACCATTTCTTCCCCAAGTTTATTTTAGTAGTGGTGTTTTATCGCATCACTAGCAACATTAAGTCAGAGGTCAAATAAAAATTGAAAGAAAATCAGTAACAAATCTTAGATATAGTTCCTGGACATCTGTAAGCAGAGTGGTATTACAAATACTCTTCCATTTCCATTATACTTTCAGAGGAAATCTGTTCCAGAGAAAGCCTCCTCTATCATTTAGGCTGGAAATAAACCCGGGTACCATCCATTTCACCTGCTAGCTATCAATCACTCGTGCTCCTGTGTTTCTGTAATGTTAGAATATCAAACACACACAGTGTGTCTTTCAGTACAGTTTTATATTGATGTTTTCCCTTTAAAAAAGTACTTTGAATTTTTTATATTTTATACTACAGGCTAGATGAGGAAATTTTAGGACCTTCACATTGGGTTTATTTTTAAAAGACTACAAGTATTTGTTTAGATAAGCTCCATATTGTGTGACATTTGCAGCAGAGACCTTTGTATTTACTTTTCCATTTTATAATGGCTAAACCCATGACCTTGATTCTCTTGTGTTAGTTTGCAAACCTAAATTGCTAATACAGACCTTGGACTTTCAAATAGCAGCATTTCTACCTTTTAGGATTTCAGCCACCTATGTTCTACGAGAGAGTAAAGAATGCCACACACCATGCTCATACCCCTCTCTGTAACCATTCTCCCTGCTGCAAGTAACCATAAGCAACACTATATCATGCAGGAACAAGGAGAAAATTATGGAATTTCTACAACCTTTCTTTAGAATATATTTAGTCTTTCCCTTTGCTTAAGTCATCTATCATTTAGAAAAAGATATGCAAAATCATTTCTGTGTAAGAGTTGGAACAATGGATCATCTTTTAATTTATTTATTATTTAAATATATATGTTTGTGTGTGAATATATGTATGTTACCCAGTGCCTAGAGGAGTCTTTCTGGTCATCCAGAAAAAGACATCTGATCAGTTGCCTGGAGCTATCAGGGAGTTGCTAGATACTGAGTTGCTGAGAAATGATTCTGGTTCCTCTGCAAGATGGACAAGCACTCTTCATAATTTGAGGCATCTCCCCAGCCCTGTCATAGAGGATCTTTGTAAAGCATCTACAGAATTATAGTACTTTGGTAATATTTTCAATCAAAGTTTTTGAGTTTACTAAACTAATGTGTAAGATTTATATTTAAAATAAACAGTAATTGCTTATTTAGAGATAAACCAATTACTATTGACAGTATTAAGAAAATTTTTTAAGTCATTGTGTAAATGGGAAACTTACTAATAATAAACATTAATCTACCCTTCTTATTCATTGCTAAAAACATGTTCTTCTACCTATTATTCTATAGCAAATGAATCTCTCAACCATGTGAATCCAACCGTGTGTATGTATGTGTTTGAGTGTGTTTGTATATGTCTTTGTATGTGTGTGTGTGTGTGTGTGTGTGTGTGTGTATAAACTATGGTATGCATGTGGAGGTCAGAGACAACTTTTAACAGCTCTGTTCTCTTCTTGCCTTGTAGGTTATAGGGGCTGAACACATGTCATCAAGCTTGCAAGGCAAATGTTTTTCTATACTGAGCCATTTCACTGGCCCAGAAAAAAAAATTACTAAATCATTAAGATACTGCTACAAACATAGTAAATATTAGAGACCTTTTATATAGAACACTAAAAGTTTAAATGGGCATGGTAGTAATATGTAATTATTTATCTTAGGATTGCCTTACCTTTGTGTTGCATTTGTTAGATTCAAGCAAACATAAAACAACTTCCATAAGACACTGAGATAAAAATGAACCCAGGGGTATCTGATTCTCAAATTCATCATCCAAACACTCAGCATGATAGGTAAGAAGTTTGACCCAAGTCACAAGTCTTCATTCAAGTCCCATTTCTGTTCCCTGTGTCTGTTGCCTGTTAGGGCTGCTGGAATAAATGTATAAATGAACACTGACTTATGATGGTCATAGGGCTGCTGGAATAAATGTACACATGAATACTGACTTATGGTGGTCATAGGGCTGCTGGAATAAATGTACACATGAATACTGACTTATGGTGGTCATAGGGCTGCTGGAATAAATGTACACATGAATACTGACTTATGGTGGCCCAACTTAGGGTTTGTTTTTTACTTTATAATGGTACAAAAGCAATATGTATCTGTTAGAACTAAGGTATGAAATACTCTAGGTCCCCTGATATTTTCCTATCTTCTGATGCTTGGCAAAGGTACCAAGGTACCTCCGGTTCCCAGAAATGCCATTCCCATGAGATGAATGACTGACATCTCACTGTGCTGGGTTGCTAAGCTGTGATTTGCCTTAGACAGAGGCATTTATCACATCATCAAATAATATTTTCAATTTGCAGTGGGATTATAATAATATAGTTCTATCATAAATTGAGAAGTGCCTGCATATATTATCATTTGGAAGAGTTCATGACACAGAATTACCTCTTAACACATTTCAGCTTTGTCTTTTTATCTCTAAATTTCAGACTGGTTGTTCAACTTTTATTCAGAAAATATCAATTATGAAATAAAAAGGTTAATAAAAATAAAAATAATATATTTTTATGAGCAAATGCATTTATATTACATAAATTAAATAGTTCAAGACCAGCAGTAAGAAGCTGGCTGACTTGAGAAGCTATCTGGATATATCTTGGCTACTATCCTGGTCAACAGTTATCAAAGCCAATTCTGAGCTATACACCAAAAAACATTCTTTCTACTTTATAACTATCCATATTCTTTCTAATCATCAAAATATATTATTTCTGCTGGATTATTTAATGTTAAGTAGTTCTGAATATGGTAAATTATTTCCCAAAGTACAGTCTATTGTGAAGAACTTCTCATTTTGAGGAGTAGAAAGAAAAATAAAGCTTGTATTTTTCAAAATATTTTTGTGTTAAAAATATATACTACTGCTATTGCAATTACAAACTTACAGCATCTACAGAAACATAAAAATGTGCTATGGCTGGAGAGATGGCTCAGCAGTTAAGAGCACTGACTGCTCTTCTAGAGGACCTGGGTCAATTCACAGCATCCACATGGCAGCTAACAACTGTCTCTAACTTTAAGATCTGGTACCCTCACAGACATGCAAGAAAAACACCAATGCATATAATATAATAAAAATATTTTTTAAAAAAGAATGTGCCCATCAGCTGATGTGTGATGTCTTTCTATATGTAGTGAATACTATTGGTTAATAAAGGGGTTGCTTTGGCCTATGGCAAGGAATCTTAGAGGCAAGTGGGAAATCTGAGCATAAATGAAGGGGAAGGAGAGAAGAATCAAACAGAGATGGTGTAAGCTGCTTTCCAAAGAAGCAACATATGAAAGTGCTAGTAAGCCATTAGGCAAGTTGCAATATATAAATAAAAATGGGTTGGAACTCCCAAACCTCAACAGCTGCCTGAGACACAGCCTCCGGAAAGTGCTAGAAGAAGAGTTGAGTTACTTTTCTCCCAATTGGCCAGGTCTGGGCAACAGGGCATTAAATATGCCCACGCAACCCATCTCAGCTCCAGCTGCAGGCAAGCAAGCAGCACCCCTGCCTGCAAACTAGACTATCCACACCACCCATCCCCTTCATTGGATCTTTTACTCAATACGCCTCAATCCATTTTTTCAAAATCATCCATTTCCCCCAACCTCGATTGCTGCCTGAGACACAGCCTCTGGAGAACCCCAGCAGAAGACCTATTTCCTGAGATGTAGCCTTTGGAGAGCTCCAGCAAAGGAACTATTAGAGAATACCAGCAGAAGAGATTTCATTGCCTCTGAGTTCTCCAAGTGGTCCAGTTGTACCAAGAGCACCTAGTATACCAAAACCAGCTAGCTGAAACAAATACAATACTTGTACCAATCAGCAGAAAAGATGGGTAGATGCCAGTCCAAAAATTTATTTAACCACATGAAGAATAATATAGCCCCTCTAGAACCTAGTGGTTTTATAACAGCTAGACCTGAGCATTCTGATATAGAAGAAAAAGAGAAAAACAAACTTGAAAATATCTTTATAAAAAGGATAGAAGCCTTTAAATAAGAAATTAAAGAATTTTTTTTAAAAAACTACCTTAAATAGAGAAAACAAGCAAAAAATTGGAAGAAAATAATAAGCTTCCTTAAAAAAAAGATCAGAAAAGCAAGATAAAGCAAACAAGTAGATGATAGAAACAGTACAAGACCTAAAAACTGAAATAGAAGCAATAAAGAAGACACAAACCAAGAGAAAGCTGGAAATAGAAAATTTGAAGAACTGGAACTACAGATGCAAGCATAGTCAACAGAATGCCAAAGATGGAAGAAAGAATCTCTGGTGTGGAAAATTTGATAGGGGAAACAAATACATGAGTCAAAGAAAACACAAAAACCAAAAAAGTCATAACATAACATCTAGGAAATATGGGAGACCATGACAACACCATACTCAAAAAATAATAGGAAGAAAAGACTACCAGCTCAAAGGCACAGAAAATATATTCAACAAATATCATAGGAGAAAACTTTTCCAACCTAAAAAAGAAAATGTCTATGAAGATACAAGAAACTTACAATACAACAAGTAGACTAGACACTCCCCTAAAAAGGTCTGTTCACCACATAATAATCAAAACTCTAAATACAGAATAAAGAAAAAATTAAGAGCTGCAAAGGAAAAAAGACAAGTAACTTATAAAGGCAGATCCATCAGCATAACATCTGACTTCAAATTGGAGACTATCAAAGCTAGAAGGTCCTGGGCAGATGTTATAAGGACACCAAGAGACCACAGATGCAATCCCAGACTATGATAACCAGCAAAACTCACAATCACCATAGACAGAGTAAGCAAGATATTTCATGAAAAAAAAAAACAGATTTAAACAATACCTATCCACAAATACAGCCCTACAGAAAGCAGTAGAGAAAAAACTTTAACCTAATGAATCTAGAAATGCCCACTAAGCAACAAGCAATAGATAATCCTACAGAAGGAAACCCCAAAGAAAGCAAACATACACACACTACCTCCAAAAATAATCACTGGTCACTAATATCCCTTAATATCAATGACACAGAACAATGGATACAGAAACAGAATCCATCCTCTGCTGCATACAAGAAACAAACTTCAACTTCAAAGACAGACATTGCCTTGGAGCAAAGTGTTGGGAAAAGACTTTCCAATCAAATGTACTCCAGAAACAAGTTAGGGTAGCCATCCTAATATTCAACAAAATAGACTTTAAACTAAATTCAGTGGAGAATATGAGAAAAACCTTTTTTAAATAAAAATGTTACAAAAATGGGTTCAGTTAAGTTGAAAGAGCTAGCAAGTAATGAGTCTAGGCCATAAGCTGAACAGTTAATAATTAATAGAAACCTTTGTGTGATTATTTTGGGATAAAGTGGTTCCAGGCAGATCCAGAACTTGGGTGATTTCAGGCCAGAAACTTCTGGCTCCAATCAGCAGTGAGGCATGGCTGAGGGATGACCAGGGACCCCACCTCTCACTGACAAATTTAGAGAATAGATTTCAGTTGCATACTCACTAATGGTCCCACCAGGTTTAACTAGGCATTTCCAACACAATGTACACATCGATGGCCTTAGTTGAGCTAAATGAATCACAATACAAATCTAAGCATTGTGATCTGGTGAGGTATTTGGAGATTAATGGTAGGTGTGTGGTGGAGAAGATAAGAGAGGGTGCAGAGAAAGAGTAAACAGAGAACATTACATATGTTTATGAGATTGTCAAGCAACAAGATTAATCAGTGAGCACACATGCAGAAACTCTTAGCCAGGGTCTGTGTTTCTGTCATCAACAACCATGCTCATAAATACTTGGGATTGGAAGGATTCATTTCATCTTATAATTTTCAGGTCATACTTTATTTCTGAGGTAGGGCAGGGACACAAAATGGGCAGAAATCTGGAGAAAGGAGCTGATATAGATGAAAGAGCACAGTCCTGGAGGAGTGCTGCTTGCTGGCTTGCTCCTTATGGCTCACTTAGTCCCATTTCTTGTATACCCCAGGACCACCAGCCCAAGGTGACACTGCCCACAGTGTTCTACACCATCTCCATATTGGCTGTCAATGAAGAAAACATACCACTAACTTGCCCAGAGGCAACCTGGAAAGGCATGTTCTCAACTGAGGTTCTTCAAAGTACTAACATAAAAATAAATAGCAGTCTTTCTGTCTGTCTGTCTGTCTATCATCTATTCATTCATCCATAATCTGCCTAGTATTGTATAAGTTTTGACTTAATCCTTGACCTAGATTATTTGATGATACTTTATGCTGTATGTCTCCAGTTACTTACTAATTGAAAAAACAAAAAACTTCAACTCCATATTAACAAGTATTTTTCTTTTTACCAAGTGAGGTTTAACTTAAAACCAGTGATTTTTAAGACATATTCCAGCTTCTGTTCTTATGTTTTCTATGTAACAACTAAACTGTTTGGTAATATCTTCTCCGACATTTTCCTAACATATAATAGTTAGAAAAACGTGTTTCAGATACAAATATAAAATGTTAATGAAGTACATTCTATCTGTGCTGTTGTGGAAATGGTATTATTTTTAAAGTAGGACTCTTGAGGTGGTTGGCTTGATTGAACAAGGAGAAACAGATGTTACACTTATTAGAGACAAGAAGAAAATACTGGTTTAATGAATATTGAAAAAATAAAGTATTTAAAATATAGTCACAGAGTAAGATGTAACATCTGTTGGAAAATGATTCAAATAAAACTACAGTGACAGGAATTTTCAGGCTTTGGCTTAATATTCAGTCATAAAAGGAACATTTCTGGGGCTGGGAATCTATCTTTAGGCCATTATAGAGTTCTATGAGGTAATGATGAATTTTATAATTTATAAGCTATTTCATAGGACAGGAAGAAAAATAAATCAACATTCCTATACATGTATCATGTACTTCCTACTTCCTCGATGTAAATTCCATAAGAAAATTGATCTAATTCATTGCTATGTTTCATATACCATCCAAAAAACAACCTATGGTAGCCAAGCAAAGTACATTATAAGGAATGTGGTCAGGCACAAAATATTTCCATCTAGTTTTTACTTATTTTTATTATATTTGTGTGTTGAACCTAGGGTCTTAACCATATGTACCAAGTCACATCTCTAGCCTTGTTTTTGTTTTATATTTGGAGATGGGGGGGTCGTGTTACTAATTTGCTCAGGTTATCTTGAACTCATTCTGTAGCCCAGCTGGCCTTGAACTTCTGATTCTCCTGCTGCAGCTTCCAGAGTAGCTGAGATTACTAGCCTGTGCCACCAGGGTTTTTACAATATGTATTTTCAGCTACAGATACACTTTTAAATGCTTTCTTGTGAATCATAAAGATAGGAGGTCACTTTGGAACACATCTATGTTCTAAAAGGACCATGAATCAAATATTTAACATGGATGTACTGGGTAAAGCATAACATGTGAGATTTTCTGTGTGATGCTTAAACTATGAGACATGAGGAATTTTCTACCCCCAAATCTCAATTTTCTTGCAAGGTCTCACTATGAATCCCAGATTAGCCTCTAAATCAGGACATCTTACTACTACATCCTGAAAACTACTAGGACTGGCATTATAGGCATGAAAATTATACCTAATTTTAATGTGAGATTTGCGAGAGAGTCTCCTTTATATATAACTAGAATCATCTGAGGAAAAAAGGATCTGGGTTAGTGGTTCTTGGCTTTTGTGTACACTAGCCTCCTTTTAGGAATTTTCAGGTTCTCCATGGTCACATCTAAATTATTATGGAGAGAAAAAATGAAGAGCTATTAAGTGGAAACTCTAAAAACAACCTCTATCATGCATCCTTGTATGACTAGACAAGAAAATAAAATGTGATCACATTTATAAAGAAATGCAATGAAATTCCTTAAATACTCAAGATAACAAGAAAAAAAAGAATACTCAATTTGTTATTAGTTTTCAAAATTCATGATGAAGTTCTGCTAATCCAGAAAATTAGAGACAGGAGTTCCCACATGTGTTCAACTGTCTTTTGACAAACAGTAATGCAGCTCAAGAGATGAAGTATGGTTTTCTTTTATAGATCCCTTGTGGTGACATATTGTATATTTAATAAAAAGTAGTTTGGAATATCAGAGAACATAGTCACCCACAGCCAAGCCATGGAAGTCCATGAGTAGTGACCCATGCTTTTAATCCCATCACTCAGGAGGCAGAGATCCCCTGGGATCTCTGTGAGTTCAAGGCCTAATAGCCAGGTAGTGGTAGCTCACACCTTTAATCCTAGCTCTAGGAAAGTCGAAGTAGGAGGCAAAATAGCTGCACAGGAAAAGAAATATAAGGCAAGAGAAGGAAGAGGCCAGCCTTTCTGCCTGCACACCTAGTCTAAGGACTTATGGAGATAGGATCTACCCCATTTGGTCTGAGGAGTTAGCTAAATGAGAATTGGCTATGGCTTGTTCCTCTGTCTCTCTGATATGTCACCATTTCCCCAATATCTAGCTATGGGTTTTATTTTCCAAAAATGTGCTGAACTCACTGTTTAGGTATAAAGAAAATGTACATTGATTTCTATTTTATACAACAGTCCTCAAAAATCTAGGTGGATATTAGACCACCTAGACACAAAGCCTAATTGGTAAAGTTTCTAATAGACCATTCTCAAGGCCTTGGGTTGGCAGAGATCTCCTAACAGAGATCAAATTCAGTTGCTAGGTTGTGCACCATCGAAGTTCAAAATCTTAAGGAAGACAGAAACTGGGAGAATATATGTGCAACATATACATCTGGAAATGGAATACACTAGAATATACTATAAAAATGCTTTCAAATCAATGATGTGGAAGGCTATGGTGTACACAGGTCATGTCACAAATGAAGACACAGATGTGAGACAGAATCAGATTTGATTCAAAAGTAGTAAATTAATTTTCCTCCATTTCCCATCCAGTTTAGAGCTTGAGAAATAAAATACTCACTAGGAGCTGGGGCCTTGCACACTTTCATTCATTGCTGGAGGGAATATCAAACCATACCATCATTTGAGAGGTGGGGATGGAGTAGTTTTTAAATAAAAGAGCATACTGATATTATGGGTCAACAACTGCAATTCTAAATATTTATTCATCAGAATCGAAGTGTATGCTGCCAAATACTAATAGGAGTGATTCCATAGTTTCTTCTCATAACGACCTTTAAATAAAAATACTTTTATATTTGTGAAGTACATTTATGAAAAGGAAAATGCTATTCAATGAAAAATAGGGGCTAGTGATCCAAGAGCAGAATAAATATGTTTTTTAATTGTGATGTATGAAATATGTAGGTTTTTAAAATAGTATACTTTGGGACTGCAGGGATGATCAGGGACTAAGACATATGCTGCTATCACAGAGAACCTGGGTTCTATTTCCAGCACCCACATAGCAGGGCACAATTGTCTTAACTCCAGTTTCAGTGCAGGAGATCTAATTGCCTCTTCTGGCTTCAGCAAGACTAGGCACACACATGGTGCTCACACAGTGCAGGCAACAAATGCACATATGTAAACAAATAAATATTTCAAGAAAAGCATATGATATGAATTTTTAGATGAAATCTGAGAACAGACAAGTCTCACCTATGGTGCTAGGATCTCAATGTATGGGCCAAGAAGTTGGCTCAGCAGGTCAAAGCACTTGTCATATAAGAGAGGCAACCTAAGACTGACCCCTGAAGCTCACATGAAGGGAAGGGACAGAATTAACTTCTGAGGTTGGCCTTTGGTCTACACACACGTGTCATAGCATGCTTGAGTCTTCACACATTAATTAATGCATATGCACAAAATAGCAATGAATAAAAATTTAAGAAAAAAAATCAAAACAGTGGCTATCAAGGTAATGTGGATGCAGGTCTGAATCTACCAGAAATTTTATGATGTAATTAAAGTGTTCTGTATCTTACCTGGGGTTAGTTTCATACTTATTAGTATTTATCTAAATAAATGAAGCTAACGAAACAGCTTAGATATGTAGAATGTTCACTGTGCAAACATACCTGTGTTCAATCCCCAAGACCCATATAAAATGCTGGACATAAGAGCATGCACTTATAATCCCAATGTTGATGAGGTATAGCCAGATCCCTGGAGCCCACTGACCAGCTACCTGGGATAATGCTCTTGTACACTGTAAAAATTTGTTACTCATATTGGTTCAATAAAACACTGAATGGCTAGCTACTGCTAGCTAGCCAGGAAGTAGAGGCACAGCAACCAGAATAGGAGAATTTTGGGAAGAGGAAAGGCAGAGAAGCAGTCATGAGCCATACTCAGAGGGAGCAGGATGAGAATGCTGCATTGAGAAAAGGTACAAAGCCATATGGCTAAACATAAATAGGAATATGGGTTAAAGTTTAAGAGTTAGCAAGTAATAAGCTTGAGGCATAGGCCAAAACAGTTTATAATTAATATTAAGCCTCTGAGTAATTATTTCATAAGCAGCTGTGGGATCAGCTGGGCAGGACAGAGAAACTTCTGACTATAAGCCTCCTGGACTTATCTGTGAGGCTCAAATACCAGTGAGAAACTGTGTCTCAAAAATAAGGTGGGTGGTTCCTGAGGAATGACACAATACTCAAAGTTGACATTTTGCCTTCACATGCACACAAACAAATATATACACTCACCCACACACGTGAACACATACACATATCATTACATGGTTCTTTTATGATCTGTTAATTTTATGTTTTCATGAAGAGTTGATGCTTATTATTTGTGAAATGGCCTACTTTCTAGTATTTGTTGGCAACATTACCCATCGGCATCGTCAGGATGAAATCATGGCCATTCACAGATGTGCAGATGTATAGAGTAGTGAAAAACTCGAGGAGCCTAATGCATATATTTCAAACTAATTTAGAACAAGACAATGCTCCACTCCATTTCATTTTCTATCCTACAAATACATTTTTTCACCTGTTTTTCACTTAGTAGCATGCTTTGTACACTGGTGGTAACAGATCCAATGCTGATGTACTGCTTACTGTGGCTAAGGAAGAGAAGGCTATGGCATTCCTTACACACAGAAAAATGTGGTTGGTAGATAAACTTCTTAAAGGCATACATGAAAATGTTGTTGGCCATTGCGTCCATGTTTATGATTCAACTTCATATATTCGGTACAGTGGCCTAAACAGAAACATACATAAAACAAGGAAGGTATTGACTGGTTGATGCAAATATTGTGACTAAAGTCTTGTAGGAACATATCCATGTATTTCCCATAGGAAAAATTGTTTGATAATCATTGATTCAGTATTTCCAATGGCTACACAGAGCAACCTCTATATTAACTGATGAGAATAGACTATCAGCATTTTCTTTCAAACCAAGATTGAAGGTAGAGTTCATAAAGGTGGGGAAGGCAATGCAAGAAACAGTTAAATATTTTAGCATTATTATTTTGTCATATTTTTCTAACAACTAAACCTGTGTATATATAGGGTGAAGATACATTTGCCAAAGGAATATTGCTTGTATTTAATGATGTCATAAGACAAATAAAAATAGCTCACAAAGCTGGCATTTAAGAAAAAGTTCTGTCTATGGTTTCTTATTGTTGTTGCTTTAAAAAAATCTCAGAAACAATACTTTTTTAAAAATCCATAAAGTACTCACTGTAGAAAGTTGAAAGCACATAAAATTATAGGTAAAAAATATTAACATCACAGAGACACTTCACCCTGAATATTTAGCATATTGTGTTCTAATTTTGTCATGGAAACTGGGAGCTTGCCAAATCACTCTGATAATGAAAGAAAAGTTTTTCAAGGTATGAAAGGCAGAGGCCTGGGGGAATCTGATTTCCTCTGTAGGGGTCACAGGACAAACTTAAAATTTCAGCTTCAGTTTTTAGAACCTAAACAGAATCTCAAGTACTTTACCTCCATGGGCCATGTTGCCTGTCACTTGTTTCTTGACCTTTCTTTTTATGTCTGGCAAGATTTCAGGCACAAGGAGAACTAGAGATTTTTAGGAAACATAGACACATAGAGTTGACATTCTTGCACATAAAACTAGACAAAACGCACATCAATAATAGTTTAATGGGAACAATTTCAGATACAAATAATTGTTTTACAGTATAGCATGCCTGGATGAAGAAATTGATTAATGTAGATAAGACTGATTGGCAAACAATGTCCTGGAGCATTAACTGTGAACCAGAGAGCTAAAGAACAAGAGGGTAACATGACGTCATTTTGAGACAACGCCACCAAGGACTGGAATGTAAACTATAAAGGCATTGAAGTAAGAAGAAAATCAGTAGACTTTGATATGAAGGCAGAGACTGCTCCAGAGGGGGATTAGCAAACTCTTCAGCCTGTGAGTTGCCAAGTAAAGCAAGGATAAGAAGCAGATGGACATGAATGACAGGTGAAATAGAGGGAGGAGAACCTAGTGAAAAGAAATGGAAAGAAGAAACGTGATCCTAATATGGTGCCTTATAAAAGAGAAAAAAAAAAAAAAACACCTAAGTGATGATTTCCATTAAAAATCACATGAAATTATGAGTCTTGCTATAAGAAATTCTTTTTATATAAAACCTTTGGTTTTTGTGTTTCATTTTGTTTGTTTTCTTTTCTTTTTTTGAGAGGAAGTCCCATTGTGAAGTCCTCCCTGGATTAAAATTCACTGTGTTGATCAAGCCGGCCTTCAGTTTGCAGTGATATTCCTGCCCCTGCTTCCCGAGTGTTGCCATTACAGGTGTACATCACCATGCAAAAGTGTGTGTTGCCACATCCAGCTACATTTTTATATATTTTCTGCGGGTTTGTGTTCTCCTCAGTTAGAACTGTAGTGCATATAACTTATTATTCTTTTAGTATATCACTTGATTTTACTGTACTGTGTGGATATTGTCATTTTGTTGATGGATTTTGGTTAGTTTCTTCCATTTTTAGTTTTCTATTTAAAATCTTAAAAATTTTATTTTATTTGCTTTGACTTAAACCTCATTATTATTATTCATATTCAATCTGATTTTATTTTAAGACAAACTCATCATTATAAAATTATACTGCTTTGGAAAAAAGAAGTTGTTATTACTCTTAGTAATACAACTGACTTAAAAGCATCTGTTTGGACTGAATCATGTTTCATGTTTTATCTTGGCTCCACATATGTTTCAGGTAATTCAATATTGTACAATTTCCTTCAAGGCTGCAAAATCACCTGTATTTATAGGAAACAAGCTCTCTCCAAATAGCAAGGGCACTTAAATCAATTCTCCCAACTCTTTCTGAGGACACACTTACAAATAATATTAAAATATAAACTAACTATGATGATTCCTGACATCAAGATGATTCCCTTATTAATTACTTTTACTAATGCAAACACTGTTCAGCTTTGTAATTTCTATAAAATATTTGCCTAGCTTTTATAAATTAAACTTGTATGGATCAGAAAAAAAAGAGGTAGAAAATAAATGGGAAAACAGAGCATCACTCAGCGCATTGCAGTATCCAATTGGAATCTTTGATGTGACGACCCTGACCCCCTTTCCTTACCCAAATGAAGGCATCCCCTTGCTTCCTATACCCAAAGACTGACATGCTATTGAAAATCTACAGGTTCCTATCTTCAAGAAACCACCTGCTAAAGAAATGAGTATTAGGATGTTTGCAGAGCATTGTAATGGGTTTTCATGTCCCAAAGGCACACATTTTCTATCCTCCTGCATCTTTAAGGGAAATTGGTGTTACATGATGTTTAGTCAATGGCTCTCATTTTTGTCACAGCAGTGCAGCAGAAGCAGAGACAAAGAAACGTAGAACAATAGAAACATAAGAATGAGGACAATATTCAGTGCTCAACAGAAGAATTCTCAAACCTGTTTTCTCAGGGTTTTTTTTTTCTAAATTGTACAATAAAACAAATCTTAAAAGAGTCCCATTGTTTATAGTGTGTGTGTTTGTGTGCGCACACGCACATGTTGGCTGTGGTGGTTGTGTGTACACAGTGTCCTCAGGCCAGGCCTTTCTTCCATTACCCTCCACCTTATTTTTTGAGACAAGGTCTCTTACTGAAATTGAATCTTATCAATTATAGTTAGGCTGGCTGGCCAATGACCTTCAGGGATTTATCCATCTCTACTCTCAAAAGTCAGTGGTTACAGGCACTTGCTACCATTCTGCCTCTTTATTTGAGTTCTAAAGAGTTCAAAATCAGGTCCACATTACCCAGGCCCTAACAGAGATTTAAGATGGCTCTCTTTAAGTCAGCATGTTTCAGAAATTCCACCTTTAATTCTAAATGTTTTTCAAAGTTTTGATTCTACAATAAACATAGAGAACTGTGAATCTAATTGGCTTTCACTAAATGAGAGATTATTTATACTTATTTGTACCAGTCGCTCCAGAGATGGCCTGTTCATGAGTTGCATAGGTTATCTGCTCACTAAGCTCTCAGAAATAGCCAACTTATGAAAGCCACTATGATCACAGTCCCCCTAGTCTGGAAAAGGCATCTTCAAATGTTAGGTGTAGGTTCAATTCTTTATATTTGAATGGAAATCATTATTTTAGAATTACATCATAAAATGCCTAATAAAACCACAGCACTTTATTTCACATTATTTTGAATGACTCTGCTTCAATAGAACTCTCTTATTTTTCATGCTTGCCACTGCATGCTTTTATTCTTTACTCAAAGGCACTGCCCAGATGATTCCCTCTTGCTGCCTACATAGGTAAATTTTAGTTCTTACCCTCTGCAAACTGTTGTTTGTTTTCACCTGTTACCTGGTTCTTCTAGTGAACTTTGGCACTAGTGGCATCTTCTGTGAATTACTGGTCAATATTATTTCTGCCGACTGGACTATTAATGATAAGTAAACCATGAAGGGCACCTCTCCAGGTATTTATGAACCACCTGTTCTCTCCAGTCTTCCATTCAACAATGATCTTTGAGTGTCAACTGCCCTTTTGGTAGTTTTTCCTCTAAGTTGTAAAATATACAAATGAGAAAAATTCTATCAGAAACCACATTAAAATAATACTTACAGGTATGAAGTTTTATATATGCTTGGCTTATAGATTTATACTTTAAACCAGAACTCAATAGAAAGCCACATTTTAAAATTAGTATTTTTCATATCATTTTAAATTGCTGATTATGAGATGGGCAGTGGTGACATATGCCTTTAATCCCAGTATTCAGGAGGCAGAGGCATAGGAATATCTGTGAGTTTGAGGCTAGCCTGGTCTACAATGCAAGTTCCAGGACAGTCAAGGCTACCACACAGAGAAACCTTGTCTTGAAAACCAAAACCAAACCAAACCAAAGCCAACCAAACAAACAAATATACAAAACAAATGCTGATTATTGGTTTATGATTGGCACATACATGTACTGTGTCTTATCTGTGTATACTCAAAGATGTGCTACTTTCTGTTGGATATAAACAGTAGTAGGAAAGCAGTGTAGCAAGCCACAACATAGCAAGTTTAGAAGAGGGTATGTGGGAAAGAATATAATGCCATAAGAACACATTATTTTACTTTGGCCAAGAAATTCTGATCAACATGATGATAAGCAATTGATGCAGGCCAAATTACGAGATATATTTTTAGTGCTAATCACTTAAAATAAGAACAAGAATCTTAATGCATTGTATAGGGAACTAGAAAGACCAATAACTAACAAACAGTTTTGAAGGGGGAAAATCCCTAAAATTTTGTATGGAATACACTCAAAACAAAGTTGCATGTTGGAGTATAGATCTATAGTTGTGGGTAATGTAAACATTAAGCACTATGGTCACAGAATTGCCAAGCAAATGAAAAAGAGTTCACAACATATGAAAAGGTAACATACTAAAACACAAACATTTATTTAATTCATTTAAATGATATCTCAGTTGGAATAAAAATAGCTATGTTACATGTATCTTTGATGTCTGCTAGACTTTTATTATGAAGGTGTGTTGGATTTTGTCAAATACTTTTCCAGAGTCTAATGAGATGATCATGTGTTTTGTTCTTTCAGTTTGTTTATATGGTGGATGGCCTTGACAGATTTTTATATGTTGAATTATACCTGCATCTCTAGGATAAAACCACTTTGATCATGGTGGATGATTATTTTGATGTGTTCTTAGATTCAATTTGTGACAATTTTATTGAGTATATCTGCATCATGAGGGAAATTGGTCTGTAATTTTCTTTGTTGCGTCTTTGTGTGGTTTTGGTATCAAGGTAACTGTGGCTTCATAAAATGAATTTGGCAATGTTTCTTTTGTTTTTATTTTGTGAAGCATTTGGAGAAGTATTGGTATTAGCTCTTCTTCGACAGTGTGGTAGAATTCTGCATTAAAACTGTTTGGCCCCTCTTTTTCGTGGGGAAAAGATTTTTAGTGACTGCTTCTATTTCCCTGATGGCCTTTGGTCTATTTAAATTGTTTATCTGATTTTGATTTAACCCTGTTAAGCAGTATCTATCAATTTTTTTTTCAATTCTTTTACATTTTTCAATGTTGTGTAGTAGAGGTTTTTGAAGTATGACTTAATGATTCCCTGGATTTCCTTTGTTATTATGTCCTTGGTATCTTTTCATTTCTAATTTTATTAATTTGGATATTCTTTCTCTCTGTCTTTTAGTTCGTTCAGATAATGGCTTATCTATCTTGTTGATTTTCTTAAAGAAACAACTTAATTGATTCTTCGTATTGTTCTATTTGTTTCTACTTTATTGATTTCAGACCTAAGTTTGATTATGTTCTGCTGACTATTTCTCTTGGGTGAGCTTGCTTCCTTTTGTCCTAGAGTTTTCATATGTGCTGTTAGATTGCTAGTATGTTATCTCTCTAATTTCATTATGAAGGAACTTAGTGCTATGAACTTTTCTATTAGCATTTATTTTCATCTTGTCCTATAATTGCCAGTGGACTGAAAGAGGGGTGTAATGAGTGAGTGGTGGTGGGAATGCAGAGGATCTTGAACCTGTTTGGGGAGGATGGAGGGAGAGATTACTGAGACAAACAACTGGAATGGGGAGTATCAACAAGAAGAGACAGAAACCTAGTGCAATGAAAATCCCCAGGAATCTCGAGGAGGACCCTAGCTAAGACTCCTCCACATGGGTGATATGAAGCCTAATCTTGTCATTTCTTGTAACCAAGCAAGATTTCTAGTGGAGGAATTTGGATATCAACCTAGCGACCAAACCTTTGACCTAGAATTTGTCCTGTCTATAAAATGTTCTGGGGTAATTGTGGTGAACAAATTATGGGAGTGGCCAACCAACGACTAAACCAGCCTAACACCCATACCCTGAGAGAAACCTCATACTTGACACTGCCTGGGGGCCCAGAACCTAGAAATGGGATAGACCAGAGACTAAGAAGAGAACCAAATATGATTAGTAATAAAAAAGTCAATTAAATGATTCCTAATGATATCCTGCTATATTCATAGATTGGTGCCTAGCCCAGTTGTCCTCAGACAGGCTTCAAATAGTAACCAATAGAAAGAGATGTAGAGACCCACAGCTAAATATTAGATAAAACTCAGGGAATCCCTTGGAATAGGAAGAGGAAGGATTATAGGTGACAGAGGGATCAAGGAAACCATAAGAAAACCTACAGAATCAACTAAAATTAAACTGATCTCATTGGGGCTCATGGATAAAGAATGGATAACCAGTGAACCTGCATGTGACTGACCTAAGCCATACACATATACTTATACATATATGTGTGTGTATATATATAATAATTGTGTAAGTTGGTCTTCTTGTGAGACTCCTAACAGTGGGAGCATGGGCTGTCTCTTATCATGTTTTCTGCATTAGATACCCTTCTTCCTGCTGAGTTTCCTTGTCCAGCTTTAATAGGAGAGGAAGTGCATAGTCTCACTGAAACTTGATTTACCATGGCTGATTGATATCTATGGGAGGCCTGCCCTTTTCTGAGGAGAAAGAGAGAAGAACTACATAAAGAGAAGGAAGGTGGTGAGGAGGGACAGGGAGGATAGGAGGGAGGAGAAACTGCTGTTGGGATATAAGAACAAACAGATAGATAAGAAAAGAAAGAAAGAACACCTCTTGGTCACTGCATAAAGTTGTGAGAATATTTAAATGGCAAAGAAAATTTGGAGACAGAACATGTCTTATCAAGAGAAATGTTTTCTTTTTACTCATTTTTTATTATTAATAAAGTCTCACTTTTTATCCATGTATCCCCTTGTTCAAATGCCCTTCCCCTCCCGCCCCTACAAGTCACTCTTCTCTGCATTTCCTTATCTCCTCCCCAGCAAGGACAGGAGGTCCCAATATCCCAAGGTGGCTTAGTTCAGCATCCACTGGAGGCAAATCCACTTTCTTTATCCCCACATCAAGACTGGCTCAAGTGTTCCTCTGGAGGGAATGGGCTCCAATGTGGCAGTTCAAGGTGCTTCAGATCCCCAGCTGTCCAATGTTTGTGGTTTGCAGTTTGGGTGTGCTTTTCTTTTTGTTTAAAGTCCACTAATGAGTGAGTACATCTCCTGCTTATCTTTCTTGGTTTGAGATACCTCGCTCAAGAGGATATTCTCCAAATCCATCCATTTGCATGCAAATTTTGGGATATCATTTTTTCTTACTGCTGAGTAGTATTCCATTGTGTAGATGTACTACAGTTTGTTAATCAGTTCCTCAGTTGAGGGGCATCTAGGTTGCTACCAGGTTTTTGCTATTACAAATAATGCTGCTAATGAGTAAATTTTTCTTTATTGAATCAAAGCTGTCAGGGAATTCTCAACCACTTCTGTGACTTAACTTATTGATCAGAGTCCCAAGAGTATTTGGAAATGTAAAATATAGTAGTTATTTTTTTGACATGATCCTTTCTAGTATTAATAATTCTATCACACAATAGTATCCCACTGAGGTGATCAGTTGAGGAAATCTAGAGTAGAATAAATGTCTTGCAGTGATGCATTTCTATGACAGAGATAATGCATGTTAGTTTCAAATTCATAGGACTTGTCTTTATTCACATAAAACCAGATACACAGAAGAATTTTCCTTATTACATAACACAATGACATTTTTAGTGATTTTTTTTTTTATTCATCATTGCTTATGTAGTGGGTTACCTAATGAACCACCGTCTACTGAAAACTCAGTGGTTGAATTTAGAAGCCCTTTGTTCTTTTGGTAATGTTCCACTTGCTGATTCAGCTATTGTTACCTGGGCGTGTTCAGTTTTGTTTAATTCATTGAGCTGTGCAATCACAGTATAAACATTTTTATATGTATGCTGTCTTTCAATAAATATAAAATAAAGAAGCAAGGCAAGAGGGTATTTAATATGAAACTTAACAAATATATTTAAAATACTGACTAGCAGAGCCATTGTTATTGCTAAAGAGTAATGAGGTAATTTGCATAAAAGTGTCACAAAGAGGTTACAAAGTATTGTCCTGGTTAGAGCTTTGTCAACTTGACACATGCTAGAGTTATCTGGGAAAAGGAACCTCAACTGAGAAAACATTTTCAGCAGATTGCTTTAGGGAAGTTTGTAAGACACTCTTTTTTTGATTGATGATTGATGTGAGGGAGTTCAACTCACTGTGGGCAATGCTACCCCTGAACCCCTAGGCACTATATGAAGGAAACTGAGCAAGCCAGGGATAATAAGGCAGTAGGAAATACTTATCATTGGCCTCTGAATCATTCATTTCCTGCCTCTAGGGTCTTCTTTTGAGTTCTGCTTTGAATTTCCTCAGTGATGTACTATGACCCTAGAAGTCTAAGATAAAACTATTGTCCCTTCTCCAGTTGCTTATGGTCTTAGTTTATAATCACAATAGAAATCTAATCAGGCAAGTATGTAGGATATTAAAATACTAGGATTTTTTAAGAACATATAACAGCACATAAGACAAAGAGAAAATACTGTGAGCAGAAGGCCAGCTAGATGGTTCAATGAACATTTACTATACAATCTTGGTGACCTGCCAGTGGCAATGTCAGAGGAGCAGCAAGTGGCAAGTAAATTCAGGGAATCAGCCCACCAGCATGCAAGGCACTATGGGTGAATCTCAGATAGACAAGGCCTTGAGGGCTTTGGACCCAGAATGTCTCTTGCTATTGCTGTGTGTTTACATGTTTGTCACTAGGATTTTTCTCTGGTATCTGGCATGATGTGAATGAGTGTAGAGAGATGACCACTGCTCTTAAGGTAATGTGATTATCTCTTGAAAATATTCCACTCTATTGGGCACTTTTTCCTGTGGGTTGTTATTATTATTTGTTTTTCCAAGACAGAGTTCAACTGTGAAACAATCCTGGCTGTCCTGGAACTCATTCTGTAAACTAGGTTGGCCTCAAACTCACAGAGATCTGCCTGCCTCCTGCCTCCTGAGTGCTGGGATTAAAGGCATGAGCCTCCACTCACTTACCTGTGGATTATTATAAAGGTGGTTTCTTCTTAAACTGTACTGTTAAAATTGTTGCCCTGCTCCTGCTAAAACCAGGGGTTCAGATGATAGAAAAATATAACAAGGAAATGTCACACAGCTTGTTTCTCTTGAGGAGTCTTACAGACTGTGGCTTTGGTTAGGATTAGGTTAAAAAACAAAACAAAACAACAAAAAAAATTGAGTCCCAGAAACTGAGTTAGCTCAAGTTCTTTTAACTTGATATTGTGGGATGTATTAATGGGTTTTGGTGTGTGTCATAGCTAAAACAAAGGTTTAAAACATAACTTAAGGTTAGAATAAGATGTTTTTGTTAATAGCTTCAAGGTGAGAATCCAAGAAAACAATCTAAAGGCACATAGTTGACTGAGAAACTCAGGGAGCAAGAACAAAGCAGCCAAATTATTATTAGGTGATATGCCTTTATTGCAAGGATTGGTTGGTGATCAAGGGTGATAATTAATTGTAGCCATTCTGCCTTCACCTTTCTGATATGATTTAATAGAAAGCTATTGATGAGTTGGTGTGCACCCTGAGGGTTTAAAATAGAGATGACTGATGCTTTTTTATATATAAAAATTTAGATTTGTGATTCTAAGATTTCTTATAAGATTACGTTTTGTGATAACTAATAAAATCATATTTTGTAGTGCAAAAAGCAGCCTGCTAGTCAAAGTACTTGCTGAGTAAAATACCTTTCTTGCCTATACTCTGTTAATCTACACAAGTTGGTTTGATATGAATGTATGTGGGTTCTTGGGAGAATATGCTTTTCACTTTTCATACATAAAATATTTAATCATTTAAGGTATATTAAAACATATTTTAAAATTGTATTCATTATAATTATTCATTTGAAAAATATAATGTAACCACATTGTAATTTTTATATTACTTGAAAGATTCTACTGGGGTATATAACTTTCAAGGGAAAAAAATAAAGACATGAATAAAAAGGAAAACACCATGAAAGGTGTAGAAGGAAAGCTAGAAGGAAGACATCAAGATTGATAGATGGGAAACATTAGAGAAATAGAGTAGAACAAGCAACAGGAAAACAATAAAGTGAAGACCTAATCTTTGCCCCCCAGAAAACTCCTCGTGTATTTGCTTTCCCAGTAATTTACCTGCTCTTCAATTTCCTCTTCAGTTTCTCAGATTTGCCATTTACCAGTAACCTAGGCCAGACTTAACATGCTAGACGTGTGTGTGTGTGTGTGTGTGTGTGTGTGTGTGTGTGTGTGTGTGTTTCTCTTCATACCTCAGCGAGGTAAGTTTTACTCCCTCAGATAGGAAAGTCAAAGTCAATCTGAGTGATTAATCCACTGATTCCATGGCTCCTGCTCAAAGCCTGAGGATCTGGAGCAGGTGCTCTTGGTAGTATTGCTGACCAGCGGTTGAAGCCCAGAGCCTTTCTGGTGGAAGGCGAGAAATAACTCCTGTATGTTGCCCTCTCATCTTCATATATATGCCTCCAACTAAAAATAATAGATACAACTAAAATTTGAAATTATAATTGCTAAACTAGGACATAGAGAAGCTTCGTCAAAGTTATAAAAGGTATTTTAAGATAATTTTATAGGCTTTAAAAAGCTATGGCTCAATGGGCATGGTTGTACATGCTTTTAATCCCAGCACTGAGGAGACAGAAGCAAGCAGATCTCTGAGTTTGAGGCCAGCCTGGCCTAGAGAAGGAGTTCCACCACACGTAGAGCACATAGGGAGACCAGTCTCAAAACTCCCCCCTCAAAAAAAGAAACAAAAAAGTGATCATTTCTTTAATATTAAACCTAGTTTTATATATAAACTTAAAATTTCTCTGATTAACTTATCAAATATAATTGAGGGTCCTTTATGTTTCAAAGACATGTGATTGCAAAGGACTTTAAATCAGAAGGGGCACAACACTCCAGTCAAGAATTCCTCATGCTTTGTTTTTCCCTCTTTAAACTGTATAGCTCCATCTTCATTGACCCTTATTCTCTGAGGTAATTTTATTTATTCACTTTCTTTTCCTCTTCTTTTATCTTTCTGTGTTGGAGCTTCAGTTCAGAATGATATGCATACCAAGTACGTGCTCTGACACTGAATCATACCCTGGTCCTCGTTAGCCTAAGAGCCAACTATCTCTGGACTTTTCAAAAAGGAAGGTTCCTTTAATCTCACTCATGCTGAGAGCCTCTATTATCCCCCAACTATCATGGCTCATTGCTAATTAATTTTTTGCTTTCAAATGTCTTAAAGATAATATTTTCTTCAGAAACTGTGGTTTGCAGTAACTCTTAGGAAAAGTCACACCTTGTATGACTGTGACCATAACTTTGAAAAAGCAGACAATGTTTGAGATAGGATGCTGTTGTGGCTAGTCACTACATTCCATTAGAATTATGGAGCACATAATTAAGTGTTTTGACACTTGTGACTCCATGTGAAGAGGTATATAAAATACACATATTAATCAAATCTTTGTAACAATAAATTATAAGGTTGTTTATTTAAAATTGTTTTGTTTACATGTGCATTTACCATTTATTGAAGTCTGAACAAAATTTACATACTAATGAGATGGAATGCTTGTTTATTTTTGCATAAAAAGGTAAATCTTGGATAAACATTGTATGCCACAAACATAGAACATACTGAACATTTTTCAATTTTGTCAGACTTGATCAGTTTTTTGATTTCATAATAATCTATGCTGAGAATGCTCATTCAGATAAATATAAAATGCAGGGTAATTACGGGTCATTTCTGGAATTGTTGGAAATTCTGTCCTAACCCTAAACCCATTTTAATTTAATGAAGTTTTATGAAAATCAGTCAGAAAATCAAATGTTAAAAACATCAAATATTCTAATACAATATGGTCCAAAGACAAATTAACTTGACACTAACATGTTGAGGAAGGGTGGTAGAAAAACTTTTTTTTCTTTTTTTGTAAATAGGCCATTATGTTTCTGTAGGAGCAGAAAATAGTATTTGCAGCAAATCACTATAAGCAAATCACATAATAATTTATTATGATCTCAAGTTGGAGCTGAGGCCTTTCACTTGTTGATATTACATGATGTGGTTACGTGTACTTTGTCCACAGTGTGTTTTGTGCTCAGGAGCTGAGGTTGCAGTGATGTCATGCCATGTGTATGAAAGCAAACACCTCAGGCTCATGACATATTTGATTTTGAAATGATTTTTAATTTTGCATGTCCAGAAACTTTTTACAATGCAAACATTTTCATGGTTACTCACGTTTACTTATGAAACCCTGTTTTAGGTCAAGACCCACATTTGAAGAAGGTAGGACAGAGCATGGTCTCAGGACTACTAGTCAGAGCACAACATTGCCTTTTTGGCTTAGAGTTCCACAAATGTGTTAAGAACTCCTCCTAGTTACTGATGTATCATCTCAAGGGAACTCTACAAACTCTTCCAAATAAAGATGTAAAAATGAGCACAGATTTCAGGAAAGGGTTAGACTAGAGTGGGATAGTTATGCAGTTCTTGGTCTGGGGCACAGCCTGACTCCCAGCTTATGTCCTTTTGTAAGACTGACAGTGATTCCAATCTTCCAGAGCAAAGAGACAGGATTTAAACATCCTGGAATGGAGTTGGTGGCCTTCTTCAGCCAGTTCCATAAATGCCAAATCCAAAGGTAAGGATCTGAGTCAATTCAGTGAAAATCCATTATCCAAAAGAAGATTAGCCAAAGATACTTGGACATGCACAAAAAATCAATTGACAAATGGCCAATTTAACAAATTTATCACCAATTTATCAGGCAATAGTGTGGACCAATGTTCCTTTTGAATATATTCTATGAATATGAATGTATTCTTATGAATATATTCATGAATATACTTCTCTTAAGTATATTCAATAAATGTGAATATATTACTAGTATTTTAAGATTGTTCAATTTATCAGAAGCTAAGGGTCACAAGTTTAGCCTTTTAATGAATATATTCATGAAAACACATTCATAAAGAATGTGGTTCTAAACTAAATCATCTTGAGAACATGGTGAATGGAGACAGAGTCAGCAAATCCCTCTCTCTCTGCTCATTCAACTGAATACCAGGCTCTTGGTATAACATAGAAACTTATTTACTTATTTAATTTCTAGAGCCAAACTCCCTAATACATCTACCGGTTGTGGAATACTGTTTAACTATGCAAAGATGTGCTGCAATTGTTTAATTATGTAAAGATGTGCTGAATTTGTTTATGCTGAATTTGACTGTGTAAAGATGTATTGCTGTTTTACCTTGTCTGCCTAAGGTACCTGACTGGTCTAATAAAAAGCTGAATGGCCAATAGATAGGCAAAAGTATTGGCAAACCTGGTGGAAAGAGAAAAAGGGGGATCCCGCCAGCCAGCCATACATGAGATAAACAAGTCTTTGGGCAATGCACAGGTTAATATGAATTAATTTAAGGGGTTTTTTTTCCTTAAAAAAAAAACTACCTAAAAACAAGTCCAAGCTAGTGCCAAGCATTCATAATTAATAGGTCTTTGTGTCAAGATCTGATGGCCGAAAGTCCAAGAAATTCTGCTATATTTATTCTTTTTAAAGATTCCAGAAAAAAAAAATAACTGCTTACATTTAATGTTTTTCCTGCTTATAGGCAGATGTGCACAAGTTATTGTAAGTATGAACAACGTGAAATCCTGGTGATTTTGTATAAAAAGTGATGTGGATACTTCATTATGTTAGTCTTCATCACTCTGTACTCAATCTTGAAATCTAGATATGAGCTTTCCAAATTCAGGTAGGTATTCACTCTAGAGGTGAACTTGGAATATGAACAAATGAGGATTTTAAGATGAATAGGTATGGATTCAGCTCAGTAGGAAAGCACTTGCCTACATAGGATTGCCAAGGTCCTGGGATTTACTTCAGAACTGTAAAGGGGGAAAAATGTGAGCTCTGGTGGCCCAGGTTCATAATCCCATTATGATGGTGGCTGAAATAGAGGATCACAAGTTCAAGGTTTGCCTTGACTATAGAGTCAATTCAAGGCTGGATAACTAATTAAGATCATGTCCTGGGTCTACGGCCATACCACCCTGAACGCGCCCAATCTCGTCTGATCTCGGAAAATCATGTCCTGGAATCACAAAGTAAAAAGAGTATATGACACAGTGGAGTACTGGCATAGTTTGTGTAGGACTCTGTGTTAAGAGAGAGACAGAGACAGAGAGAGATAGAGAGACGGGGGAGAAAAATATGTGTTTGTTAGGAGACATGCTAATTTCCAGTAGTATCTTAGAAAACTGGTTATGAGATTCAGGTTTTGGTACTAAAGACACAGATATTTCTCTTTTTTCCCTGAAAACTCAGAGTGATGATAGCTGAGTTTAACATTAGTTATTACAGAGTGGCTGAACAAGCTGACACTCCAAGGATCCAGCAATACCACTACTGGGCATACACCCTAAAGATGCACATTTGCAACCAAAAAGCATTAGCTCAACTATGTTCATAGCAGCATCATAACAAGAACCTGGAAACAACCTAGATACTCCTCAACTGGATTAACAAACTGTGGTACTTCTACACAATGGAGTACTACTCAGCAGTAAGAAAAAATGATATCCTAAAATTTGCTGGCAAATGGATGAATTTGGAGAATATCCTCCTGAGCAAGGTGTCACAAAACCAGAAAAATAAGCAGGAGATGTACTCATTCATTAATGAACTCTAAACAAAAAGCAAAGCATGTCCAAGCTGCAAACCACAGCCACTGAACAGCTTGGGATCTGTAGCACCTTGGAACCCATTCCCTGCAGAGGAACACCTACCCAGGCTTGATATTAGGATGAGAAAATAGGACTTGTCTTCGGTGAATGCTGAACTAAGCCACCTTGAGACCTTTGGACCTCCTGCCCTTGCTGGGGAGGAGATAAGGAGAAGGGGAGAAGAGAGAGTAAGTGGGAGGGGCAGGAGGGGGAAGGGAGTTTGAACAAGGGGATACATGGATAAAAATGAGACTTCATTTAAAAATAATTAAAAAACATTAGTTATTACATTGAAATTCTAAAAAATTGAAAATGCTATCTTGTCTGTATTATATAAATAATATTGTATTGTATTTTAGGAGCCTTATTTTCTTTTTTTCAGTAGAAATATAATACATCAAAGCAACTCTATGTAAAAACACACAAACAAGGTTAATGTGAACGTAATAGTTATTATCGCTAATTACGGTTTTTACTAAGCCATGATTAGCTTCATTAAGTAATACATTAGACTCTTTTTCTTAGCTTCATGAGCTGGAATACAATGAGCCTGTTTGAGTTAAACTTTGTGTGCCTTTAAAAAGACCAAGTGTATTTTCCCAAAGGACAACACAAATAATAGTAAAAGCAGATCCTAGCTGAACATTGTTATTCTCTGAAAAAGTCATCAAAACCACATGAAAATGTTGGCATTTCAAAGGACGAGTTTGCATTTTATTGAGCATGATTTCTACCAGAAATTTTTGTGGCCGCGTAACATGAAGCCTGGACATGAAGCAGCTGTGCTGGAGGGAGTGCGACCTTTCTTTTTTGTCTGTGAACTGTGCAAAGGCAGAAGAGGGTTCCTGCTGTCTTCTTTTCTGTATGTAGTCCCTTCCATTATTATACACATTCCCAACCCACTCTAATAGGAACAGAAGCAAACAGAAGCTGTATACTTCTCATTGTTTATTTTTATATTTGTTTAAACAAAGGCTTTCCAAATATTGTCAATGTTTAAGCTAAGTCAAAACTACGGGACAAAAGTCATAGTTCATGGTTAGTTTTATCCATATGGAAAGTGATTAAACATTATCTATGTCATAATCAAAGGAATTAGTCTGAGTTCATTGGAATCCATGCCAATATGGTTTTCATGTGGACCTGAGTTGATTTAGTCTTTTATACAGAGAGGTTTTAAGAACTAAGCCCATCCTTATATTCATACATAACTGAATACATATTATTCACATATTTTCGTCTTTAAACACTCAGAGATGTAAATATTCAAATATTCATTTAGTACACATTTGTTGAATGAACAAGTAGGTTGCCCAGGTCTGACTGAGAGAACTTGGCATTCAGTTCATGTATACAAAGCGAGAAATGATGAGACGTGTTAGATAGAAATAGATAATAAAGGACTTGAATTTCAACTTAAGAAGGTTGAATTTCATTCAATTATAAATTTATGGAGTGAAGAACTGGCATAATTAGAGAAATCTTGAGAGAATGACTTTAGCAGCTATCAATTAGAAGTAAAACATGACAGCTCCTCACTGACATCTCTATACATCTCTTCAAATAAATGTCCCTCATGTGTATGTATAGAGTTTAACATAAATCAATGCAATGCTACACTTAGACATATGAGTCATTACCATTTGCCACTCAAAAGTAAGTGAGAAATGGCTCGGTTCAGAAGCTCGGGAGAATTAACTTTTTAGTTTCATTTTGGCTCACCCTGTGATGTTTGTGCAAAATTCAATTTCCTCTGCTATAAGCCGAGCTTTGTAGTGATATGTCCTTTCTGGTTTGGGTTCTCATTTTGTTTTTACATCTTTTATGTGTCCTTCCATCACTCATGAAAACCTCACTGCTGCCTAGACCTGAACTCTCTCAGAGTGATTCTTTAAGTGGAAAATGAAATTCAGCTTTGAGACAATCCTAAATGTTCATATTTATATTTCAGCTACCGATGCATAAACTTGTTTAAAAATTATGTGCATATATCCATAGTTAGCAACTTCCCCCCCCAGACATATTGCAAGGCACCATGTCTTGCTTGTGGAAACAACAGAATCAGAGCTGTCATTGGTATCTTATGAAGATAAATTATTGAACCACCAGTCATGAGATAAATGACAACACAGCACTTGATTTTGTCACAGAGGGTACTGTGCACTCACTGTCAGGCAAATGCTGTGGAAACAACTTGATTTTTATTACTAGCAGCATTATTGCCATGACTGACACCACTGCCCTGTCATAGGGAGAGCCGTCTCCTTTCAAAAGCTCACAGGGATGTACTGAACTGCACATTCTGTTCTCATGGGCAGCATCTGTGTTTCATCTACAGTGATATTTGGGGGAACATGGTGATTGTTTAATTAATCTCAGGATTTGCAAGAATAACTCCTAATAATCACAAATACACATAAAAGTGTGTAAGCAAAAAAAAAACTTCAAAAATATCTACCAGCCATTAACATGTCCATGCTTGCTTCCCCCAAAATAAGCTTCAAAACCAGATACTTAACTCAGCATTTTATTGTTCTTGATTAGGCTTAGAAATGTGAACTTAGATTACAGTTCTATTTAAAAATTGTTATTAAGCTTCAGTTATCCTTGAAGATTCCTGGGAGCTTCCCTAGAATCATGTTTCTTCCTAACCCCATAAGGTCTCACTCTATTAAGATATCTCTTTCATTGATCTCCTACTCTGTCTCTGTTCCAGCTTGTCCATTCCCTTCCTTCATGTTCTCTTGCCCCATTCCCTCACTTCTATTACACTCCTTTGCCTTCAGTTTACTCAGAAGATCTTATCTATTTCTCCTTCCAAGGGTGATCCATATGACCTTCTTAGGATCCTTTTTGTTAACTAGCTTCTCTGGGACTGTGGATTGTAGTCTGGTTGTCCTTTGCTTTACATCTAATATCTACTTAGAAGTGAGTATATGTGGTAGAATGTTTTCTGTATGATGTAAATAAAGAACTGTTTGGGCTCATGCACAGCACTGTAGAAGTGGGTGGAGAATCAGAGGCAGCCAGGTAGGAGAAGGAGGGTGGAGTTAGTCATTCTGCATCCAACCCCCAAGAGAAACAGACATGTAGAGGTACCGGCCAGCCATGGGATGGGAGCCACGTGGTGGGCAGATTAATAGAAATGAGTTGAATTAAGAAGAAAGAGCTAGCTAGTAATGTGCTTAAGATATGGACCAAACAGTGTTAAGTATATAAGCGTGTGATTCATTTTTTCTTTGGGGGACAAAAGCCGCGGGAGTGCAGACCAGATTCCAAACCTCCGCGCACGCTGGTCACAAACCACCAAGACCCAAAATGGGCCAAAAAAAAAATACTACAACAAGTATATACCATGTTTGTCTTTTTGAGTTTTGGTTACCTTTACTCAGGATGATATTTTCTAGATGCATCCATTTGCCTGCAAACTTCATGATGTCACTGTGGATACTAGGATGGAAAAACAATCATTTTACATGGGAGCTACAATGAAGACGTAGAATGGCTCTAGGGATGTCTGGCAGCTTGGCTTGTGCAGAGGGTGTCTGGAGCAGAGTAGATCATAATAGGGATCTACAAAGACAACTGAACCAAGTTAGTGGAAACTCATGAAATTTAGACCACAGCCATGGAATCTGCATGGGACCAGACTAGGCCTTCTGCATACTGGAGACAGTTGTGTAGCTTAGTCTATTTAATGGAACCCTGGCAATGGGATCAGGATCTATCCCTAGTGCATAACCTGGATTTGGGAGGCTTATTACCTATGGAGGGATACTCTGCATAGCCTTGATGCAGGGAGGATGGGCTTGGACCTGCCTCACCTAAGTGAACCAGCCTTTGCTGACTCCTCATGAGAAGCCTTACCCTTTCAGAGGAGGGGACTGGAGTCAGTCAGAGGGGTAAGGCTGGGGAGGAGGAGTGAGAGGAGGGATAAGAGGGGGATCTGTGTGGTATGTAAAATCAATAAAGAAATTCTTGAACATATAAAAAAAATGGAGTTTATGGGTATGATCATTTAATGTTTCAAAATCAAAGCACCCTACCATATTTGTTCATTTAAAAAATAGTAATAATGTCATAAAAATTAAAACAACATGTACTAACCTTAGAAGCATACAGCCTGCATGACAGCTATCTTAGCTGATGGGAAGGTGGCATCCAGTGCCACCTTTCAGCTTAAGTTTAGCCTTTAGTCAGGGCTTCTTGCTAACCAAGAAATACAGCATTGAACTTTAGAGGTGGTCCCAGTAGCCACTCAGTGGAAATCTACATTGTGCATACCCTAGATTCAAACCTACCAAGGTTCATAGCAGCATTTGAAGAACTACATCTAAAAGCAGGCATGTCCTTTCAGCCTGTGTGTAACATGAATAAACCCCATACCACTTTATATTGGTTCTTCCACCTCTAGAACATTTCAATTAACAAGACTATATTGAGCTAAGTCATCCAGGTGGTTAATGGATTTGAATACATTTTGTACCATATAAAGAAAACAAAAATACCCAGAAATATAAAACAAAACCATAGGTGGAATGTGGGGCTGTGAAAGATGCTCCCTGCCAAGGGCTGTATGAATTCACCTTCATTTCCACCTGCGACTCTCACTCCAGAGAAATTGCCAGTTGTAAGTGAATAATGTTATTCTTGGTTGTCAACTTGACTAGATTTGAAACTAAATAAATTAAAAAATGGAAGCCATACCTGTGAGGATTTTTAGCTTAATTTGAAGTAGAAGGATCCACTTCTAGACCTAGACATACCTGCTAGAAGCCTACATACTGTGTATTATATTCTGTCTTCCTATATAACATATAAAGACATGGAAGAAGGAAGCATTTATTTTTTGCCTGTTTTCTCTCAACTTACTACCAAGTCCATTCCTTCATAGGATTATAACTCACTTCTTTGGGATTCCAGCTGAAGACTAGCTGAGACATCCAGCTTCATGGAATGAGTAAGTTCTGGATTCTTGGACTTTCCTTTACAGCAAACCATTGTTGGATTAGAAGATTGTAAGTCATTTAAATAAATTATATCTATATAAGTTCTGTTTCTCTAGAGAACCCTGACTAATACAGATACCTAGGGTAAGAACTTACTGGGATCACGGAGATAAGAAGAATGACTCTAACCTAGAGAGCTGAGAAAGCTGGTAATCAAGAGCATGAGAAGAATTTCATTAGATACAGATGCAACACAGGGTGCTAGGATGGGAGGCTATGATGTTAAGTGGCAGGAACAGTGAAGACATGGAATGGGTTATAGGGACACTTGGCAGCTTGGCTTGTGCTGAGGTACCTGGAGTACATAAATTCTCTCTTATTAATCTAGATTTGAACTGAGTACACCATGGAAATATTTGCACTTTCTAGGAAGACATTTAGACATTGTGTAGAAACTGAGAAAATTTCCGAGGTTATTTAAATTTGTTTCATGAAATCAATAATCTCCATGAAACTGAAGTTAAATGAAAAAAGGGAAAAACACTCTTGTGCCTACTGTTTCTCAAATGAATGATATTTTTAAAGGAACATTAACTTACTTAGCAGCTAACACAAGGATCTATTAAATTTAACAAGGTATTATGATCTAGGCAAGTTGGTCTTTCATGAAAACACCTACATTTATCCTAAGAACTTTAGTTCTACCCACGAGAATGTTAACTCAAGATGTAATGAGCTGGCAGAGGTACAAAGTCTACTCCAAATCTATTCTGGATCCTCTTATGGGAAGAAAATCAAGCTGAACAAAGAACAAGTGCTGTTTCCATCTTTTTTGGAAGGAGGTCCCTAAAAAGAAAGTAGTAGATGGATTAAAGAAATCTACTTAGACAGAGGGAGTCCAGATGGAGCCTGCCAAACAAGAAGGGAATCCCCTGAGAAGCCTCTGAAAGACTAGATTTGAAAAGGCAAACATTCCTTCAGCCTCAGACACAGAAGTTCTAGCATGCAGTATAGTAGAATGCTATGGGTATCCAAGGAAATGCTCGTGACTCTGGCAAATCCTAATGACCTAAAAAAATCCAGCTCCTGATTGGGTGTGGCCAGGATCAATTGAGGATGCCCTGTTTAGTTCCTCCTCTTTCTGTGAGGAAGCTAAACATCCAGTGTGGAAGTTCCAAATCTCCTAAAATTGGTCTTTATATCTGTAAGCCCTTGCTCTCCCCCTAATAAATATTAATCCTTGTATAGTATTAATATTGTATAGTATATTATATTTAAGTAATTCCAGTGATAGTACAGACATGTGCTTTGGCAAGAAACTGTCTCTTGTGAGGTGATTTGAGATGCAGAGAAAATTTTCACTCAAAGATGCAAGCCTCTGACCATGATATACATACAACTCAATATTTATTGGATTCTGGTTATTAGTATCCTTTGACTTTCTGACTCAAATGTAGAGTATTTAGTTTTCTTGGACTCTTAGACTATACATAGTTGTCGTTAATAGTCCTTGATATAAGGCCCCTTAAGTAATTTCTTTGAAAAAAAATCAATAATTTTCCTAATAGTAGAAATGATTTAGTCAAGGTGTAAGGAAGTGTTCAATCATACTTATCTTAGTAGCTAAAAATAAACATATTTGTACACAGAATGTCTTTGCATGAAAAAGAAATTACTAGAATTTGACATCCAAGCTACAGCATTCACACCAGTAGACTGTGTGACAAACACCCTATTCTCTTGAAATAATTTATCTAAAACACACATTTTTACTTCTTTGATCTTTTGTATAGTATCACGCCAATGGACACTGCTGGAAGAGCAAAGTCTGACAGGGACACAATGTGATCTACAAAGTCTAAATATGTGTGCAATCTTGAATTTTCTAGAAGCTACACTCAACAAAAAGATACAGTAACCATACTTTAATTTTAAATTCCTTAAAAGTTACATTTATTTATTTACTTTGTGTGTATGCCTGGGTGCATATGTTTATGCATGTGGTGGTATATGTGTAGCAGCTTGCATATGGAGGTCAGAGGACATCTTATAGAAGATGGTTTTCTCCTTTTGCCACATGGACTCTAAGAATCAAAGTTACATTGTCAAGCTTCACATAGACTGCACATGTATTCAATGAGTTACCCACTGGCCCAGGAACTTAATTTTAGTAACATATCTTATTATAATCAATACATTTCCAATAATGTTTATCATATAATCAATTTGAAAACATTGCTGAGATATCTTGTATCTCTTCTTTTTTTGCTATACAGTCTTTTATAGACCAAAATGTACAAAGCGTTAAACAAGAAGTGTACACATCAATTGGCACAAACTGTATTACAAGTGACCCACATTTACCAGGACCTAAGGCCAAAGGACCAGATAACACAGTTCCAGGAAGGTTGTTCAGCATCTGGGCTTTCACTAAACTCCTATGAATTCTAAGTAAGCCACATATTTGAGTTAGCATGCTCTACCATCCTTTCGTGTTTTTTTTTTGTTTTGATTTTTGTTTTTTTAAATTATGTTCACTCAATCCCCAAGATTTAACACTCAGAATTCTTCATCCCTCATATTCTGACTTGGTAAACTCCCATCCATACTAGAAATTCTAGCTCAAATAGTACTTACTCAGGGAAATTATTTGTTACTGATTTCATCCCAGCTCTCTCAAAAACATAATGTGTTAAGAATGAACACAAACAAACCCCTGGTCTTTATTTCTATGCCATCTAGATCTCTTCACTGCAGTTGTCTGAACATGTATTTTGTTAGTGATGACTGGTACCCACAGTGGGGAGAGATACTGAATCTGAACTTAGCAGAGCTGCTGGGCAATGGCTCAGTTACCTGATGACATGGATGTAAGGCAAGGGGAAGGGGAGATGGAGGGAGTACAGTCTCTCTTCACACTGAGCCTGTCTTTCCACATAAACTACCTCCCAAAAGTCTTTGTTCTTCATAGCCAAAGAGTCTTGAGAGTACATTTTAGATAAAAATTACCCTAGTTATGTAAAAGATGAGAAATAGGATGAAAGTGCCTCTTGATGCATTTTTATATCTATATATACACACACAGATATTTTCATCTTCAAATTCTGAGGACCATTCAGAGGGAATTTACCATGATTCAGGCTTTTATCTGCTTGAAATTCTAGAGAAATCCTTCTATGCAGGGTAAATAAGGTTACTTTTTAACATAAATATTTCTAAAAATTTGACAGATATATACAAATTCAAGCCATGTGGACCATGTGATTTTCATAATAGTTATTAATGTGTCCCAAGACATTTCCAGATGTCATGTCATCTCACAAAATCAAAAGTTTAAACACCCTCAATGAGACCATAGGAAAGAGTAGACTGGAATTTCCAAGGCTCAATAAATTAGTGCCAATTTCTTTCTGATGCTAAAAACAGATTACATTTTTGTATTTTTTCTTATATATAGCAGCATGCTATAAGAAACATATTCCTTATTTTTAAAAGGGCTTCTTCATCTTTGATTTTAATTTTTTTTGAAGTTTGAAGTATGTTTTTATTTTTTAAATTAATTAATTAATTAATTAATTTTTAAAGAATAAAGTCTTTTTTATCTATGTATCTCCTTGTTCCAGCTCCCTTCCCCTTCCCAAGCCCTCCTGGTCACCTCAGCATTCAGCCTCACTCCTCCCCATCCTCCCAGCCCCTTCTCAGAAAGAGCAAGAGGTTCTATGGTGGATCAGCTGAGCATCCACTCCAGGCAGGACGATTTTCTCATCTTAATATCAAGACAGGGTTAGGTGTTCCTCTGGAGAGAATGGGCTCCAAGGTTCCAGACAATGCAGAGAAACACAGTAACACAGCTTGATCCCTCCCTTCTTGAGGTTCCACAGGTTTCTTTCTTTCTTCTTTCCTTCCTTCCTTTCTTTCTTTTTTTTTTTTTTTTTTGATTTTATATACCAGTCATAGTTCCCCTTACCTTACCTCCTCCCATACATTCCAAACATCCTCCTCACCTCTCAGCCACTCTCATGAGGAGTCAACAAAGTCTAGCATATTAAGCTAAGGCAGGGTCAAGCGACTCGCTCTTATCAAGCCTGAGCAAGGTAACCTTCTATGTGCAGTGGGCTTCAAAAAGCCAGTTTATGCACTAGAAATAAATCCTGGTCCCTTTCCATAGGCCCTCATGAACTTCCTAAGCCCCACAACTGTCACCCAAATTTAAAGGGCCTAGTTCCATCCCAGGCAGGATCCCCAGCAGTCAGTCCAGGGTCAGGGAGCTTCTAGTGGCTCAAATCAGCTATCTTTGTGGGTTTCCCTATTAGAATCTTGACACTTTGCTCATATAATTCCTCATCCCTTTCTTTGACTGGACAAGAAGCTCAACCCAGTGTTTAGCCATGAATCTCTGCATCTGCTTCCATCAATTTGATATTCAGAAACCTTCTCCACTATTGCTTGGAGTCTTATCTGGGGTCATCCTTATGGATTTCCCCCATAGCACCAGGTTTATCTCTAACTCCAAATGGCTCTCTCTATCAAGGAATCTATTTTGTTGTTCTCTTTCTTTGTTTATCCCCAAGTCTACCATCCCATTCCCTCATGCTCTCTTCGTACCTCCTCTTACCAACCCCCATGTTCTCAATTTCCTCAGGAGATCTTATCTATTTCCCATCTTCAGGGGGTCTATGGATGTCTCTCTTGGGGTGTTCCTTGTCACCTAGCTCCTCTGTGGTTGTGGATTGTAGCCTACTTATCTATTGCTATATGTCTAATATCCATTTATGAGTGAGTACATACCATGTTTGTCTTTCTGGGCCTGGAAACCTCACTCAGAATGGTTTTTCTAGTTCCATCCATTTGTCTGCAAATTTCAAAATGTTATCTTTTTACTGTTACGTAGTAATACTCCATTCTGTAAATGTACAACATTTCTTGATCTATTCTTTGGTTGATGGAAATCTCGGTTGTTTCCAGTTCTGGCTATTACAAACAATGCTGCTATGAATATAGTTAAGCAAATATCCACATGGTATCAATGTGCACCCTTTGGGTATATGCTCAAGAGTGGCATTATTGTGTCATGAGGTAGAATGATTCCTGGTTTTGTGAGAAACCACCATACTAATTTCTAGGGTTGTTGTACAAGTTTAAACTCCTACCAGCAGTGGAGGAGTGTTCCCCTTTCTCCACATCCCCTCCAGTATAGGCTGTCATCTGTGCTTTTGAACTTAGCTCTTCGGGCAGGTATAAGATGGTATCTCAGAGTTGTTTAATTTTAATTTTCTGATGACTAAGTGTGCTAAACAATTCTTTAAGTGTCTTTTGGTGAAGTTGAAAATTCTTTGTTTATATCTATACTCTATTTTTAATTAGATTATTTGGTATTTTTATGTCTAGTTTCTTGAGTTTTTAGAAATATATTTTAGTTATCTCTGATTTCTTAAAAGCATCATTAGATGACCCCTGAATCTACATCCATTGATATCATAAATTTTTTTATCATTTATTTTCTTGTATATTAGGTAAAGATAATTCAATATTTCCATCCTTGTTTGACTGCCATATGTGGGCCTGTGCATACATGTGTATATGTACGTATGTACATATGTACATATGTATGTATGTATGTATGTATGTATGTATGTGTTAACAATAGGTGGCCAGCACAAAATAAGCTGTAGCAAACTGCAGACAGGTAAAACAGCACCAGGGAAAGGAAGAGAATAAGGAACAGTCCAGGGGTAGACATACTATACCACGAATAAGACAATAAGACGTCTCCTGGGAAAGTATTCCTCTCCATCAATAGGCTAGCCTCATTCTCTAGAAAGGAATGATGCAAAAATATGAAGATAGAAGACTAAAAGTCACAGACTTTTGGATTTTTAATATTTAAAATACACACACATATATGTATATATGTATATATACTGTAGAACTTTATTTGTGAGTGTTATGGCATTTGCTTGCATGTATATTCACTCAATATCTGACGCACATTCATTAAAAAGTGAAATTTTCTAGGAAGTTTGACAGGTGCTAGAGATGAATGCTTAGTAAATCTGTTCCTTTCCTTAGCAATTTCTCGTACAAGCCTGAGGACACTACTATAAACTTCAGACAGAATGTGGCATGTCTGGTAGCACACGGGAAATGTTACAGGAAGACTAGTCAAATTTCAAAATATAAAAGATATTTATGAGAAACATGAAAAAAAAAGCATGTTTCTAAGGAGCCTTCTGCCCCTACATCATCAGTGCTGGGCTTATAGGTGTGTACCACTCAGCTCAGTTTTTTTTTTTACATGAGCTTCAGGCATTAATCTTAAGCCTTATGTTTACATAGCAAGCACTAAACAGACTCTCTGTTACTTTTCATAATTGCAATGAAATACTCTTATAAAAACAGCTTAAGGTAGAAATGGGTCAGTTTGTCTCCCAGTTTTATGCTACTGTCAAGAAGCAGCGAGTAAGGAATGCTAGCCTTCAGGTTCCATTTCACACAGTTCAGGGCATATACTCAGGAAATGGTGCCACTCACAATGGTTGGGTTTTCCCACCTCAATTAATCCAATCAAAATAACTCCCTTTTGGGCATGATCAAAGACCAGATTCTGTCAGGATGACAGTTAATGCGAACTACCACACTGGCCAAGCCATCCTCCTAACCCCTGATTGACTTTCTTAGTATTCATACTTTGGGTTCTTTTCTTCTTGGCCTGGGTATCAAAAGTTTGGAATTAAACTGAGTGAAAAAGCCAGGAGGCCAAATTAAATAGTCTGCTGAAAATGAAGCCTGGGTTTAAATAATTTTGATATGTCACCCTTCCTGGCCCTGTGGATCTTCATTGCTAAGTAGCTTTAATTTCAAATTATCTCCCTTTTTGACCATTTAAGCATAGTGCTAGACTATAGCACTAAATAGCCCTGGAAGAGAGAATCCAATAACTTCTGTAAGTCTCAGAAATATAAAATGGGAATACACAACATGCAAAAAACTACAATTGGGAGCTTAAATAAAGTATCAAGGTCAGATATTGAATTTTGCTTATGATAAATGAATTAATAAAAGAGATAAAAAAACCAAGTGGATATAACTACTCCCACACCCCCAGTTATGCCATAAAAATAATGATTAAATCCAACAATAGGCTCAAACATCCCATTTTATCCACTATAATAATAGATAGGGTTTTAAAATCACTTTAATGGAAACACAAATTTCCCAGTGAACAGCATTCTGTACATTTTCTTGGACTGTTAAACAAAACTTTGGCTTTTGAAACAACCATTTCAGGGCAAACAGATCCTTGGAGGTTTGGATCACAGAGGTAAGTACCTGCAGATCTACACAAAACTGATCTCTGGATCTAGGGCTCCAAGGTGAACCTTGCAAGAACAGAAATGAACTAAGCAGTTTGTCTATTTGTTTGCAAACTAGAAAGTTAGAATGGCAACTCAGATGGAAAAATTTGAGCTTTTTAATCATTTGAGTTTGAGCCATAGAACTCATGTTAAAAGAGAAAGAAAGAATGAAAGAAAGAAGGAAAGAAGGAAATAAAAGAAAAGAAAGCGAATAGGGCAAGCATGGTGGTGTGTTGCTTGTCATCTCAGTGCTCAGGAGGAGGTGGAGATAGCAGGATCCCAGAGACTTGCTGGTCAGATAGGCTAGACAATGAGAGACTCTGTCTCAAAACTCAGTTTGGATGGTCCTTTATGTGTGGCATCCAAGGCTGATCTCTGACTTCCATTTGCATGTGCACACATATACATGTGTACTCACACATGAATGTGCAAACACACACACACACATACACACACACACACACATACACACACACACACACACATGGTACACATGTAGTGATTCTTTCTTAGGGGTTCAAGTCACTATCAGAAGTTGGAATTTAGCTCTGGTTCTCCCTTGCCTTAGAGTCCTCATGCAGTGAATAATTTTTGCATACAGTGGTTATCTCAAATCCAAATGCCTAATAGAGGGATTTGTCTTTTACAAGTTAACCAAATTTATAGAATTTTAACATATCACTAATTTCCCTATTCCCAATCCAGAATTTGATTTTTGAAAGAATATGGCATTTTTTTCTACATTTCATGATATATTTTTATTTATTTACTTATTTCATTTATTGTTTCTTTTAGACTTTTATACAAGAATACATAATTTCCATTATTCATCCTTCTCCTTCCAACTTTTCTACCCCCTTCTCCTTTCTAACTCATAACCTTTTGTTTTAGTTATTGTTAATGTATATGTGTAAGCATATAGAAATATAAAATGCTGAGTCCATTTACTGTTAGTCATATGCATATATGTCTTATTAAAATGGTAACATAAACATTACAAAGCCTGCAAAAATGCTAGTTAGCATGCCAAAATGGATGGGGGGAATCTGATGAGATCTTATTCCTAGATAAAAAGCTACAGACAATCAATGGTTGCTGAAAGAGGGAGAATCGGTTGTCCCTAGGGGCAAGCATCTTGATAGGTTACCCAATCCCATGTTGTCAGCACAAATCACATCATTTGAATTTCTCACATGATATCTCACAGCCATTAAGGATGGTGGTATAAGTAAATAGGCCATTGTGCACTCAGGAGCATCTCACTGCTGATTCTAGCCTACTGTGTTTCAAACTTCTGTGGTTGAAGTCTTTCTAACAGTATGAGTTGGCATAGCTACTGTGTACAGGTTCTTACAGGAATGATCCCTGCTATATCTGCTCCAGATGCTACCACAGTTGTTTCTTGGCAGTGAAGCTGTGGATCTGACACATGATGGCCAATGCTGGTCTTCAGGGATGAAGAACTGATATCAGTATATCCTTAGTATAAGCTTTCCAGCCTAGATCCTTCACAATCCCTTCCCTGTCGACTTTCCATCTTTACCACATAGCAACTTTATCCTACATAGAAAAATTATCTAGAAATTTAATAATATTGTCTGCTTATAAAAACATGTTAGAGAGAGGAGGCATTGTTCAGTAGATAAAGCACTGCCCATGCATGAGTCAAGACCAAAGTTCAGGTCTCCAGGTCCCATGTAAAAGTATAGTAGGCTTGGTTGCTGCTTATAAACCCAACAACTGAGAAGCAGAAACTCGATTCCCAGAGCTGCTAGCTAGCTAGAAGATTTGGGAACAACAAGCTCTAGGCCCAGCAAGAGACTATGCTTCAGTAAATATGGTAGAGGTATTGATGAAGACAACTGACATCAGATTCAGGCCTCCAAACACACACATGCACAAGGTGAATGTGGACATAACCTTGTGCCCACAGATGTAAAATCACCCATCCAAACAGACATGCACACACATATGCAGAGGAAGCTGTTAGAATATACTTTCCATCATAATTAAATATTGAAGTGAAAATTCCACATTTCTCTAGAGAATCAGTTTTGAATTTCAGATCTTTCCTTCAAGCCTCATACTCCAACATATAAACAAGAGCTGGTTCCAACCCTGCACACAAACATTTCCCTGGTTTCTCCCACCTTTGATCTGATTTGTCTTACCATATGATAATACAGTCCCTTTACAACCATCCTGATCACGCTGGTGTAAATGGCAACCAAATAAAGCAAATTAATTGTTTATGTACACAAATCAGCCTAGCTTTGTATCTGAAGATTTTCATGGACAGCAAGGAGACAGCAGAACTGTTTTCTGAGACAGGAGTCTCACAGGCAATGCCGAGTCTCCATGGACTCACAAATGCACAGATGTTCTCTATGTCTTGTTTCACAAATTGTTTATCATTTTATTCAAAATGATTCCCAGCAGAGTAAAAACTGATTTTAATTATTTAGGGGGATGGGGAAATAAGACAGAGGTCATATTTAAATATCAAAGTATCCATATGGATGAGTCACAAGCAGAAGCAATCTTTGTGTAGCATTTCTAAAGTAACAGCATGTGGTCCCTGAGCCTATTCACTCCTTCAGGGTATGGCACCTGCAGAGTGTGAGAGATAAAAAGATATTGGGAAAATTATGATAACCTCATTCAAACATTACTTAATATTATGTATAGCTCAAAGCATTTTGGGCAAATCTTTGATCTGGCCCAAAGAGACACAGTTGATAAATTATAGTAGAATACTGAGAGGCTCCTGTGGTTTCAGTATGGTTTCAAGGAAGAACAATATTTATTTATTCCAGTGATTAAATAAGGCCATATTTTAATTTAATATTTCCCCTCCTAGAAGATTCTACAGACTTACATAACCTTGTAGGTGGAATTGACTATGTTAGGAACAAGTTACTCTGTTGTTAGTTCACTTTCTAGTGTTTTTTACCTGGTGGATATGACCTACAGCAGTTCTCTTGGCAGAATAACATGGCCTGCCATAATAACACAACACAGCACACTCATTTTCACTTCTCCTGAATTAGATTAAAAGCTCTATATGTTGTTTTTATATTGTAGTCTTGAGAGCAGCCAATATTTATATTAATAATATTAATTATCCTTTCAGTTGTAACTTTGACATGACTCGAAACAGTGTCTGTTGCATAGCAAGCAAATAAAACACCTCTGGATAAATACAATAAAGAATGTTAATAATCTACATTGTTGGAGTAACTGTTATAATTTTCATTTATACTCACCTTGGGGTTTTTATGCTTCTCACATTGTCTCATGCTTTGCCAACACATGCAATTATTTTCATTTGGACAGACACTTATCTAATTATTCATCAACATTTTGGAAAATAGTGCAAGCATCACACAATTCTAAGGAAACAATATCTACAAAGTTAAAAGAATTAAGCAAGTGTTTCTTAGGAGTTCCTGCATTTTTAGAATTACCTGCTGCTAATGCTTTGTCACCTTTTCCTCTTAAAGTCCTAGAGAGAGGGCAGAAGCTGTTAAGATTCAGAAGTAAACAAACTTTAGAAGACTTGGGAGATAAGGAAACTTGACCAATCTCAGGAAGTCCCTAAAATTCACAACACTTCGTATTCATCAGTAATATGTAGTGGGAAAAAGACCTTTCATTTGCTCAGGCTTCCTGCAAGCCAAGCTTTGGGAATGCAGCTCTTGTGAGTCATCACCTGAGCTTAGGTGGGCATTTGATAATATAGCTATATTGAGTCAAGCTTCAGGTAACTCCTCACCCATAGTCTGGTAAGTAATTTTAATAAACACAGTGGCTCATTAAGCTATGTTTACTCCCCATCATTCTTTTGGTTTATAGATGGTATCTTTTCTAAAGTGAGTAGATTTTGCTCAGGTCTCTACAGGAAATATCACTTAACAGTTAACTATATTGTATTATAGAATACCTATGAATTAATATTCTCTTTTTTTCCCCACAAAGATAGTAACATCAAAATATCATTTAAAATTCATTTTGCTCGAGGGTTACGTTTTTTTCTGAACTATACATCAAAACACGCAATAAGTGAGTGGTAGGATTTTCTTTTTCCGTCTGCCACATTACTTGACAAGAGCCCACATGAAGTGAGTTTCTCTCTATGGCTTCCAATTCCTGGTGTCAGCTGGGTAGACTTCTACACAGCATAGAATTCCATGTGGAGCCATTAGAAAAGCAAACCCTAGAAGTATCTTAGACATCTTGAAGCAGAATATCTTGGGGGCAAAGAGATAGCTTCAGAAGTTGAACTGGTACTTTGTATGCATAGTCAGAGATGTAAACTTCGCTTAATGAGGAGATGATCCTTAAATGTAGTTACACTTTAGAAATATCTAGTGAGGCTTAAGCAGGCTCTCTGGGGTTTGCTCCTCGGTCTGTGAGCAGGATTTTCAGAACTTCACAGATAATTTTAATGTGCAACAACAACAAAAACTAGTTGGTGAGAAATTAGAGCATTATTAGTAATTCTCTCTCTCTCTCTCTCTCTCTCTCTCTCTCTCTCTCTCTCTCTCTCTGTGTGTGTGTGTGTGTCGGTGTGTCGGTGTGTTGTAAATTAGAGGATAATTTGTTGGTTACTTCCTTACATCATGTGAATTCTGATATATTTTCAGTCACCAGATTTAGCAGAAAAGAGTCTTTACCTAATTAGACATTTGCCAGCTCCTTTACCTGATGTGTTTTTTTAAGGCAAGGTCTTCCACTGACACTGTAGCTTGCCTTTTCAGCTAGGTTGCCTCACCAGCAAGCCTCCAGAAGCTCCCAGTCTCATTTCCCACCTTTTGTGCTGGAATCAGAGGGACATGTTACCACCCCAGCTTTCACATGCCTGCTGGGGATCCGCATGCCTGTGAAGCAACCACTTTACCCAAGTGAACCATCTCCCCAGTCTCATAATTATAATCTTTAGTAAATAATTTGAATATTAAACCTAACATCAGGATCAAGCCTGTTATTTGGCATTCCAAAAGAGAAGCAGATCGTTTCCGGTTCTTCTCAAGGTCAGTAGAATGTTTTTAGACTTTTTTGCTCCCTCATTATGTTGAATATTTAGAGTTAATTATGAACTATTAAAGATAAACAAGAAGGTATTAGTTTAATTTGTTATTTTACCACATAAAAGTATGTAAGTGTTTTTAATTTTAAAAGGAAGTGGGAAATACACTTCTACGAATTGGCACAGGTGACCACTTCCTAAATATAATACCAGTGGCACAGATACTAAGACCAACAATCAATAAGTGGAATCTCCTGAAGCTAGGAAGCTTCTGCAAAGCCAAGGACACTGTCAATAGGACAAAACAACAGCCTACAGAATGGGAAAAGATTTTCACCAACCCTACAAGTGATAGATGACTGATCTCTAAGATATATAAAGAGCTCAAGAATCTAGAGCCCAAAACCTTGAATAATCCAATCAAAAAATGGGGTTCAGATCTAAAAAGGGAATTCTCAGCAGAGGAACTGCGAATGGCTGAAAGGCACCTGAAAAAGTGCTCATCATCTTTAGCCATCAGAGAAATGCAAATCAAAACAACTTTGAGATACCACCTAACACCTGTTAGATTGGCTAAGATAAAAGGCACAGATGACAGCCTATGTTGGAGAGGATGCGGATCAAGGGGAACACTCCTCCATTGTTGGTGGGAGTGTAAGCTTGTTCAGC
>PVIH01011244.1:20408-70403 GCA_004025045.1 Sigmodon hispidus | reverse complement strand
TCCTCCTGCTCTTCCTCCTCCTCTTGCTCCTCCTCTTGCTCCTCCTGCTCCTCCTCCTGCCCCTCCCCCTCCTCCTGCCTCTTCTCCTTCTGTTCCTCTCCTCCCCACCAGCCACTGAGTTTAATGAAGTTGCTTACACTAGTACTGATGGGCAGTTTAGCAACAGCAGCACCACTAAAGAAAATGACACCCCCTTGCTGGTGTGATGTTGCATACCTTTAATCTCAGTATTCAGAGGCAATCAAGCATAAGTAGGCAGGTCTCTTAGTTTAAGGGTAGCCTGGCCTACATAGTGAGACCCTGACAGCTAGAGCTTTATAGCGAGACCCTTTCTTTAAAAAAGAAAGAAAGAAAAAAGGAGGAAAGAAAGAAAAGTCCTCAGCACCCATTAACTATCAGTAGTCCTCAGGAACAGGATGGACCTCATCATCTCTTCTCCCATTTGTGATGAAATGTTTACAGGCCTAGGCTGTGTGTGTTGTGCACAAAACTGTGCCTACAGTGAGTTCATCAGTATAACAGCCATGTCATGTCTGGAAAGCATTTCATAGCACTTCTCCTCTAAGAATCTCCGGCTCTTAGATTAAATCAAACCCTTTTCTGAAATGATCCCTGGGCCTTGGAGGATGGTATTGATGTCCTTTTTAGGGCAAGCACTCAACCGTCACTTATTCTCAACAAATTGGTCAAATGTGAGTCTCTGCATTACCTGCTGCCTGCTACAAAACTTCTCTGGTTAAGACTGAGAACAGCATTAAACTATGGGTACAGACACAGTGTTTAGAAGATAGTTCAACAGTGTGTCCATTTGCAAAGCCACAGCAGTAAGTTCTTCCTGAGGGTTGTGATCTCCCCAGCCAAGGACTCTTAGTTAGAGTGTCTATCGCTGTGAAGACATACCATGACCATGACAATACTTATAAAAGAAAACATTTAATTGGTGCTTGCTTACAGTTTCAGAGGTTTAGTTCATTATCATCATGGTGGGAAGCATGGCAGCATGCAGGCAGACGTGATGCTAGAGAAGGAGTTGAGAGTTCTACATTTTGATCCACAGGCAACAGGAAGTAAACTGAGACACACTGCTTCCAACAACATATACCTACTCCAACAAGACCAGACCTTCTAATTGTGTCACTTTCCATGAGTTTATGGAAGCCAATACCATATTCTACTCCCTGGCCCTCATAGGCTTGTCACAGTATCACAGTGCAAAATGCATTTAGTCCAACTTCAAAAGTCCCCATAGTCTTTCACAATCTCAGTAATGTTTAAAAGTCCAAAATTCCAAGTCCCTTCCAAGATTCATGCAATCTCTTAACCATAATGCCTATAAAAAACAAAATAAAACAAAACAAAGCAAAAAAAAAAAAAAAACCCAGATCACATACTTCCAACATATAATGGCAGAGGATATACATTACCATTCCAAAATGTAGAGAAGGAAGCATAGTGAGGAAATACTGGACCAAAGTAGGACTGAAAATGACTTAGACAAATTCCAAAATCTTCCTCTCTATATCTGATGTCAAACACTTCAGATCTTCAACTCCGTTCAGCCTTGTTAACTGCAACACAATTCTCTCTCTTGGGTTGGTTCCATTCCCTCTTAACAGATTTTCTTAGTCATGGAGTGATATTCCACAACCCCTTTCTTCTATCCTAAAAACTAGAACCTTGTGGCGGAAGCTGCCAAGTTCCTTGGCTGTCCTGGAACTTACTCTGTAGACCAGGCTGGCCTCAAATCCACGAGCTTCAGCCCCTGGAGTCCTGGGATTAAAGATGTGTACCATAGCATCCTGCTCTAAGCTTCTCAATAATTCCTTTTCACAATTTGGAAGTGTGTCTGGGTAGCATCCTGCCCTGAAGTCACCACTCCCTTTATTCCATTTATTAATCTGTTTATCTCCTTGAACTTAAGACTTAGCTCCATTCTGCTTCCTGGTTTCTCCTTTTCTTCCCAAATTGTACATCTTGTATTTTTCCTTTCTCAGCCTGCTCCTTCTCATTATAAATCTGTATGAGTGACCAATAATAACTACACAATAGAATCAATACTAGGCTGTTTTAAGATTTCATTTGCCAATCTAAAAACTCTTCAATTTAGCCTCAAACAAATTTATCAGACAAGGGCAAAAAGCAGCCACATTTTTCACCAAAATATCACAATTCTGGTCTCTAGGCCACATACTAACATTCTTCCCTAAAACCTCTTGAGCCAGACCCTCACAATTTAAATCACCCTGAGCACCACTGTCTCCCATGTTTCCACTAAGCCCCACTTTAAGCATTCATCTGCTTTCCTAATCCACAGTCCCACAGGCTATATTTCTCCAAATAAAAACATGGTCAGGCCTATCACAGTAATACCTCACTCCCTGTCACCAACTTCTGTCTTACGGTTTCAGTTGCTGTGAAGAGACACCATGACCGTGGCAACTCTTATAAAGGAAAATATTTAATTGGGGCTGGCTTACAGTTTCAGAGGTTTAGCCCATTATTGTCATAGCAAAAAGCATGACAGGCAGACATGGTGCTGGAGAGACAGCTGAGAGTTCTATATCTTGATCCCTAGACAATAGGGTGAAATGAAAACAAACTTCTTCCAATAGTGCCACACCTACTCCAACAAGGGTGCAAGTTCTAATGATGCCACTCCCTATGAGCATTGGAGAGCCAATTACATTCAAACTACCATAGTTCTTGACTAGGTTTATAGTAGCAGGTATGGCTTTCCACTGGTGAAGGATCCTAAAGTGCTTTGCTACCCATTCCACCAATAGTCATGCCACAATGCACCAGTAAACACATCTTGCCTAGCAGGTTTGTGTTGTAGCCACAGGGTCCACAGCTATGTGGATTGCTGATGCCTTTCTGCCCCCCCCAGGAGCCTCCATAGTACCATAGACATTATGAAAGCCAGTCAGCAAAGCAGAAACTTGGAGCTCAGTGCTAGTGTGATTTCTTTGTCCTGCAATTGAAGTATGTGGCACCTTCAGCAATTGAGTATTAGCATGTAGCTCTGGAGGCAACCACAAGCAGTGATAGTAGCCTGTATTATTTTGGAAGCCTCTGGGGCATTCCAACCAACTACTCTTTTTTTTTTTTTTTTAATTTTTTTTTTGATTTATTTATTTATTATGCATACAGTTTTACAGAAGAGGGCGCCAGACCTCATCATAGATGGTTGTGAGCCACCATGTGGTTTTGCTGGGAATTGAACTCAGGACCTCTGGAAGAACAGTCAGTGCTCTTAACCTCTGAGCCATCTCTCCAGCCCCCCAACCAACTACTCTTAGGGAAGAAAACCACATCTGGCCCTGGGGTTTTCATTTAGTATCTTATGGCCTCTGGGAAGAGTAATATCCATCCGTGCAGAATGCTTCTGTTCCAATTTTTTAACTATATTTTTTAATGAGCTTGTTCTAAAATAATAGATTTGCATAAGGACATTTTCATACATGCTTAGTTTTTGTTAGTCTATCCTCTGAGCTCCTCTGCTTCCCTATTTCCATACCCCATCCATGCTTAAGCCTCTCCATCCCCCAACTGCTGGCATATTATGTATGCTCTTCTATGTCCCCCCTTCCCTAAGCCTCCCTCTCTATTGACCCTTCTTTAGCTTCCTGACCTCTAAACTTCCTAGTCTCAGAGTTCGAGGACAGGCTCTGCAAATGAGAGTACTAGTGTTGCACTTGCCTATCTGAATCTGGAACTACTTCATTTGGTCTATTTCCCAGTACTTTCTATTTTCCTCAGAATTTCATTTTTCTTTGTACCTGAATAAAAATCCAGTGTGCCACTTACACATGTGAGTGTGGCACGCCTCACATCTGCCATTCTGTTGTGTTCCAAGCAAGTTCCACGTGTTTTGACATTCATTTCTGAGTATCTTAAAGTGTAGGTATAGTCTTTGGGGAAGGGCTGGTAGCCAGGCATGGTGGCTCACACCCATAATCCAACCATATAGAAGAACGAGACAGAAGGATTACTATGAGTTCAATGTCAACTTGGTCTATGTAGGGCAACCTCAGATTCTGTCTCAGACATAAATAAATAAAAAGGAAAGGCATTTGGTTGATGGTTTGAGTTTTGTTTGGTTTGATTCATGTCTTTCCATATAGTCCAGACTTGCCTCAACGTCAGGATCCTCTCACCTCTACCGCCTGAGCACAAGAACTATACTAAATGTACCACTGTTCAACTAGCTTGATAGCTTAGTCGGTGTTGTTATCATAATCTAAGAAAATTAATGTTGGGGGCTGGAGAGATGGCTCAGTGGTTAAGAGCACTGACTGTTCTTCCAGAGAACCTGAGTTCAATTCCCAGCATCCACATGGCAGCTCACAACTGTCTGTAATTCCAAGATCTGACACCCTTACACAGTTATATAAGCAGGCAAACATCAATTCACATAAAATAAAAATAAGTATTTTAAAAAAAAAAGAAAGAAAAAGAAAATTAATGTCAACAAACAGCCAATTCCTAGCCCCCACAGGCTCCCTACTTCCTCTTTAAAGCATGGCCACCACGGCATTTGTAATACATTTCTGCAGTCATGTATTCTAGAAGAGTGACTTCCCTCCATCTTCCTTTTTATTCTATAATAGGCCATTACTGTAAGCTACTACAATTTATAAAATTTAGCATTAAAATCAAGGGAAATAAAGTAAATTATAAGTAACTTTAAGTTAAACGTATGTAGGCTGTAAAAAAAAAAAAAAGGATCATTCCATTGAGAGGTTTGGGTTTTTTTTGTTATTTTTTGTTTTGCTTTGTTTTTAACTAGTATTTGTAACAATTAATTTCATAAGGACTTTTAGTATAAAAGCATTTAAAATGACTGTGTTCTTGTGACTGTTATGTTTGTATACTATTTTTGAAAATATAGTCTCTAATACAGGAGGTGAACAAGCAAGACATTTATGCCAGATAAATAAGCTTAGTTCAGTTTTCAGCTGATTTAAAGAAATACCTCAAGGCTTAAGAAACATCCCGGAAGAAGGGAAAGAAAGAAAAAATGAGCTGAAGAATGGAGAGGCTGCTGTGAAATGCTGTCTTCTGAATATGACATGGCCATTGTACTCATGATTTCAGTGCAGCTATGCACAAGCCCTGAATAAGATCAAGCCACCAAAAATCATGTTATCAGTCAGCTTTGCAACAGACAGCAATAATTGGACTCATTAGGTTACCAGAGATAAACTCGAATGCACATGAGTGGGGATGGCAATGTGTTGGGGATGCCTGGGGGCAGTTGGGGTACATACAATCAAACCCTGTCATGATTTTTAATGCCTTGGTAACATCTTGTCCTTGTGCTAGTGGGTTTTCCCATACTATAACTAAGTATTTGGGAGAATTGACTTACAAAGACAGAAACTGTTTCAGTTCACAATACTGGAGGATTTTGTTCATGGTAGGTTGTCTCCATTGCTGTTGGGCCTGGGGCAAGCTGCACAAACAGCAGCATCACCTGGCATAGCAAAATCCTGGTTCTCAAGAGAGAGTAAGCAGAAAGGGGAGGGTCCCATCAGGGACATGACCCTATACCAGAAAACTCACTCTAAGACCCTCCTCTTAAAGTTTCTACTACTTCTCAGTTGTACTGAGCCTGTCAGTTGTGTGTGTGATGGTGGGGGGCTTCAGATGCAGATGAGCAGTCTCTCAAGCCAACGATTTTATGAGATGTACTCAGATTTCTGTCATCCAGGAAGAACAACACTAGGAGAGGGGAAAACTGAGAATTGTCTTCATCTGAGAGCAAAGAGATTGAAAATCACAGTCCTGGACTCTTGTTCTCGCCTGTGGCCTGGCCCAGCACACAGGGACCTATGCCTTGTTGACTCCACCTTTGTCTTATCTGGGGTAGTTTAAGGTTTTTCTGCCATCATTTGCACTGAGACATTAAAGTCTTCCCACAAAAGAGTGTCACTATTGTTTACAAACCAGCTTTGGCAGAAAGAAGGGCTGTATTTGTTTTAAGTTTTCTTTCACCTCTGTGTACACAATAGCCTAGTCGGTGGTTCTTCAGGAGAGTCCATCCAGAGAAAGACAGCCAGCCCTCCATCTAGGGGCAGCAGCTCTCTCTCTCTCTCATGTGCTACTATAGTTAAGTTGCAGTTTACTGCCCCTTGTATTCCAAATGCAGGCACTTCTCTGTTCCCACCAAGCCCAAGTCCTTATGGGGTTAAAAAAAAAATGGTATGTTTAGAAATCACCGTTTTCTTGTCATTCCTAGGAAAAGGACATTCCCAAGAAGGGCACATCTCAGCCCTTTCTTAAGATGAATCATTTATGTGTCATTTGGTTTTGGCATGTTTCTTGTAGCAGCTATTTGCATACATAAACTATTATACGGCAGTAGTAAGTCTGACCTGGAAAGAATCTAAGTACTTAGCTCTCCCCATGTCGTACAATTAATTACATGTTCGGAAGCATCCTTAAGATTCTGATCAGGTTGCAGTCTGGATGGAAGAAATATCAGTGATCCACGAAGTGTAAATGACTGTGTCTTCATTCCTGTTCGGGTGTGTCAGTGCTGGGAAGGGTGTTGCAGAAAGCAGAAGAGGTTTGCAGAGTCCTTTGTTCTTGTTTCAGGTGGATCATTCACGCCATGGAGTATGAACTGCAAATCCGTGGTGGGGCTAAGCCAGCCATGGACTTGTATCAGCTCTCACCCAGTGAAGTTAAACAACTGCTGCTTGACATTCTCCAGCCTCAGCAGAGCGGAAGGTAAGTGGAGGCTTTTGTCACCCATGGACACTCAGAGACAAAGAAGCATCTGATTTCAGCTGATATAGATGAGAAATTAGTACCACATTAATAAGAAAATTCAGGAGTTGGGCATAGTGATATGCACCTATAATCCCAGCACTTAGGACAGTGAAACAAAAGGATTGCTTGGGCTTCATAGTGAGTACCAGCCCACCTGGGGTAGAAGGGGGAGTCAGCTGGACATGAGGCCTTCTTCCCAGCTAGACAGCAGAGACACAGATGAATGAAAATGCCTGGATTTATGACTCTGTGTTGGTTTGCATATTATATTTTTTCAGGTATAGTTAACACTTTCACATTTTTTATTATTCTGGGCAATAATTTCATACAACTTTGATTAAATTTCCTTTATGATGCTGTATAGTATGTGGCATCTCCTCCCAGTACTTTAGCAGAAGACACTGGGTTTGCTAACATTATGTAGATGTGCTGTCTGATTCTGCCTCCCTAAGTAATCCATAGGCATCAGAAATAAACCCTTTCATATCCTTAACTCAGAATAAGAACAGAACAAGTATTTGTGGATAGCCTTGAATTTAAGAGGTTGTTGTTGTTGTTCCAAAATGAGCAGTACTGTAGTTATTTAGGCAAGTACTTATTTAGTGTATTTGTATCTAGCATCCTCAAGATAACAAAGTTTTATGCCTAGAAGATTCTAACTGAACTCTCTACAAGAGAGGTTGTCTACTAAAGTGTTTCTGTGTGTACGTATATGTATGTGTGTCTGTTTATTATGGGTGTGTGTTTGTATGACTACAGATGTGTATCTCCCTGGCTTCTATAACAATATATTTGAACAAATGAGTGAGTCTCCTTGTTATAGAACAATTAACATTATAAAATGTCAGCTGTAAATATAGCAGCATCCTGTGACATCCCAAGAGCTGTTTTCTGAGCTTCATGTGGACAAACTAACATGAGAGAAGAACTGACAGATGTAAAAGAAAAGCTTTCTCTGGTGATTTCAGAGAATGTCATGTGGCGTCTGAGAGTAAAAGCATGTGGTAGTGGTGCATCAGCAGATAGGCCCACGGGAAAGAAGAGTCCCGAGATGAACCTTCAGTAAATACACACTAGGAATTTGCTTCCTGGTAACATTGCCATCACAAGTCACTAGATCAAGAATGGACTTTTAAAATACATAGTTTTCACAGCTGGATCACTGTTTGCAAAAAAAGTAAAATCAGATAACTTGTTATGACACACCACAACCAGTTCCAAGTAGATTAGAGGTCTATGGGACAGAGAAGAAGACATTGGTCAATTTCTCTGTTAACCTTAGAGTAGGAAAGACCTTAAATGTGAGTTAGCCCAAGGGTGGGATAAGAAACAACTAATAAAGCTTATCAAATTTTAAATAACATTTTTCATAGCAAAGATAATATCAGAAGAAAACCAAGAAACTTGACCCAGACATGTTCTGAACAGTTAGTATCTAAGAATTCTTAAGAACTGAGAGATAACCACCCCAACCAAGAGGAAAATGGAGGGAAACATGAACAATATGTGCATTTCATTAAAAATATTAATATACAATTAGAGCGGTGTCAGGGGCTTAATATACAATTAGAGCTGTGTCTGGGGCATGCCAAGAGACTTCTTACCTGTCTTGGAGCCTAAGTTAGAACATGTTATGAGCATTTTCTGTGGCTGTGGCGAGAAGGCACTGCTTATGTAGCTGGAGTTACAGCTCTTCCTGGTAGAATTTGACAGCTAAAAACTCTTTCAAACCAGGTTCTTTTAGTAATCTACTTTGAAGATACATTTTCAACAACATGAAAATGTGTATGTATAAGATCATTGATTAGATTATTGCTTATAATCGAATAGTTTAGTATTTCTATAACCTAAATGTTCATACACAAGAAATGATTGGGACAAAATGTGGTATGCCATACAACAGAGTACTGTGCACCTTTGAAGAACACAATTCTAAGATATATTGAAAAATGAAATAGCAGAGTGCAAAAGAATGCCATCTTTTACTTTTAAAATGTATATGTTCATTTGTGTAAAAGAAGTACAGGAAGAGTAAGTCAGAAACTAATGTGATTGGTGCTATTTAGGGAGAATAAGAATGGATGGGAAATGATGAAACAGATGCAGCATAGAGTAAGCCTTTCTTCAGCTGACCTCAATGCATGGAAACACCTCCTCCTAACCAGTAGGAGTGTGGCATGCACCCAGAATTAAGTAATGTACTAAAATCAGTCCGTATGTAGAGGAGCCCAGAGTGGAGCATAAACCAACAGATGAACCCAGCTCCCACAAATGTATACTACTGCACTGAGGAGAATGACAAAGCCAAAGCCCCTGTCAAAAGCATTTCTTTTCCTAGACACTGAAAGGCTAAATAAGCAAAACCACACATAAATGCTGCCTCCAGTTAAAGCATGATTCTCACCAATGTTTGTTCTCTAACCATCTGAATTTCAGGCGTACAGTAAGATTGAATAAATGAGTACATTCATTATAACTGAAAAGGAGATTTCCCACTGTTTCATTCCCATCAAGGGAATTGACAAACCAGTATGGTTTTATACCAATCAATACAAAAATCAACATGGACCTGTGTTTGTGCATATACATCCATGTGTCTCCTAGTGTTGTCTACTGAGATGCCCTAGGAGCACTGAAACTGCCAGAGTAAAGAGCAGACCTTAACAGTAGCATTCTAAACACTATAATGAAAAGAATCAGTCCTTCTTGGAGAAGTGGTTGATTTCAGAGAAAGGCAGGACAAAAAAAATGCAGGTAAGCTGGAAGCATCTTTGTGCCAGAAAGCAAAAAGCTTCTCAGAATTCAACAGAGATGTGCTGGTGGACATTTGAGAAATTGCAGCAGGCTCCTGGACCCCAACTGAGATAAGACTTTTTGTTTTTTCCAAATGTGTACCTGCCCATTTGTATAGAAGAAATGCACAAATAATAGTAATAGATTATAAGCTGATAGAGATCAATGAATGGGAGAGAAGGGACTCTCCCTTAAGGTGGAATCTAATTAATAAGTGTAGATAGACTGATGGAAACAAAAAGTGAGAAAATACAACAGTAGCTACAGGCAAGAATCATTGTTAGAAGTGAAAACTTGTAAGTATCTGTTAAACATACTTACAATAGCAAAGGAAAAACAAATAATTTTATTGTAGTGGACAAACCTGTCAGACTCCCTTACCCCAAGTATAAAGATTAAGATCACTGGTGATAAGAGTTCACTGTCACATGCCCTCAGAAGAGGCTATGACACTGACCCCATATCTCTTCTGGATAGCCATGCCCAAAATGCATTATTTTATAAGAAACCATCATAGAACCCAAACAGAGGGAAATCCTATAAAGTAATTGATTATTACTAAGGTATGAAAAATAAAAAATGAAGAACTATACAGATTTAAGGATCCCCTGGGACATGGACACTAAATGGCATATGCCATCCTGAACTGACTTGGTAGAATGTCTGTAAGGCTCACAGGGAAATTCATGTTATTGTATGATTTCTTGGTGCCAACAATTAAACTATGATTATATAAAATGGTGAGAGTGGGAGAGGGCTTGAGTGAAGAGGTCTTAAAAAATGCATTATTTTTGTGACTTCAGCAAGTTTTTTAAATATAATGACAGTTTTAAAGTAGAGTTGAAGAACTAATTCAGCAGTTAGGAGCACAGGCTACTCTTACAGACGACCAGACTTCAATTCCCAGCACCAGCATGGTGGCTCACCACCACCTGCAACTCCAGTTTCAGAGAATTAAATGTCCTCTTCCAGCTTCCGCAGGCACCAGGCCTGCACATAATACACAAGCATACATACAGGTAAAGCATCCACTCCGATTAATAATAATAAAAATGTCTTCTAAAATAATTTTCCAGCTCCATGGAGTATTCTTCTTATGCCCTAAGCAAATACTTTTTATAGTTTTAGCCATAACTTTATAGCGCTATGAAATATATTTTTGTTGTTGTTGTCACATTGAGGAATATGGTTATACACCAAATACAGAGTGTTTTCAGTTACCAAAGAAAAACATCACCAAGGTACCATTTGGTCCTTGACCTTGTTGCCTTTTAGCAAAACACAACAATAGTGTAAGTCTGGGTCTATTAATGGAAACTTTAAGCCATCCAGAAAAGAATCCTCTTAATCACTAAATTTATCAATTTGCAACAGGCCTCTGCCACAGAAGCAAGTGTCGTTAGCTTTTTACTCTATCCTACATAGCCACTTTTGTACTTAGAAATATTGTCAGTTTGTTGATCCTGACATACCTCACATGTGATAATTGTCCATTTTAGCCTATCTCCTTTTTAAGTAGCAAGTGTAAACAGACACACATGCAGGCACAGAGAGATACACACACACACACTTTCAACTTCTGCAAAATTATACTGTGTCGTATTTTCTTTAAAAATGAAGTTCTGTACTTTTGGCAACTATGGATGGTATATTTGATGAATGTCTAATCTGGAATTTAAGTTTATTATTATGGTTCTGGTTATAACTCTGATGCATAAGATTCTTTAACTGGCTGATGTTTTAAGATTTTATGCCTAGTTTTTTGACAGAGTCTTCAGCTTTATTTAAATAGGCAGTTTTTATAAGACATAAAATAAGATCATTTTATTTTGAATGTGCATATACATACATATATGTAGATGCGGGTACTTTTCCTACAAGTACTTTGCTTGTTTATTTCTTACTAAATATCTATTGAGCCCACTCTGGGAAGGAAGGGTCTATAGTATCAAGCTATATAATTTCCATTCTTTTCTAGTACTTGCATTTCATTAATATGAGAACACTATAAAATAATTTTGAAATTGGTTGTGTTCATTTTTCACATGAGAAAATTATCTTATGATGTAGAAAGCAACTCATAGCTTAATAGAGAACGTCATTCTGCCTGCTAACGCCTTAGATGTGACATTTCCTCCCTACACTCCTCCACTACACATGGCAGATATGCACCACTGAAGCATTTACTCTTGCTCTGTTGGCATACATAATCCTGCTCTCTCTAAGAACAAATGTGGTTTTCAATGCTGTGACTTTTCCTTTGTTCTACAGATGTTGGCTGGATAGGCGTCAGATCGATGGGTCATTGAATAGAACTCCCCCAGGGTTCTATGACCGAGTGTGGCAGATCCTGGAGCGAACACCCAATGGTATAGTCGTAGCTGGGAAACATTTGCCACAGGTAAAGTGCACTTAATTCAGGAGAAAGGACCAACAGGAGGAAAGGGATTCTCTCCTCTCTGCACTGCAGAACAACCTTTCTTGTTTGCTGTCTTCTAAGAACGTGCTAAGTAGGGGTGTTCAAAACAGGATAAAATGCCAGAAAGCAAGTCATCATTTGCATTGGAATTGTTTTTATCCAGTCCATGTTTCTTTTATTTCCCATTTTTAGTGTCTGTGTATACAGAAAAAGCTCTACCAAATGTGTAATTGCTGAGTTGTAACTATGTCCTTGTATTGGAGTATTTTGGAGGCTTTCAGAACCTTATCTTTATATGTAACACATGTTGAAACTTCTTATTGAGAAAGCTGTCCTTTCTCTGTCAAGTTCTTTGTAAATTTAGGGCCTCTTATGTATATTTGTTTGCTTTCTATTGCTGTGATAAACACCATGACCAAAAGCAACTTGTAGGGAAACGGGCTTATTTCATCTTCAGTTTGTAGTCAGCCAAGAAGGGAAATCAGGACAGGACTCCAGGCAGGAACTGAAACAGAAGCAGAGGAATGCTGCTCAATGCCTTGCTCCCCATGGCTTGCTCAGCCTGCTTTCTTTTCTTGTTGTTGTTGTTGTTGTTGTTGTTGTTGTTGTTGTTGTTCTTCTTCTTCTTCTTCTTCTTCTTCTTCTTCTTCTTCTTCTTCTCCTCTTCCTCCTCCTTCTCCTTTTTTTATTTTAACTTGCTTTTTAGATATTCTTTGTGTCTTTCACATCATGCATCTTAGTCCCGTTAATTTATTCATTTCTTGTCCCTGTGTATTCACCCTCTGTCCTTGCAGACTTCTCTTCCTCAATAAAATTTAAGAGAAAAAAAAAGGGGGTATCTCATCATGGAAGCTGTAGTGTGACATAGTAAGTCACACAGTGAACTCCTTTGCCATACATCTATACTTGCAAGTGTTCACTGACATGAGTCACTGGTCTGCTTGAGGCCTCTGGTTTCTGCTATACTATGGATGCTGGGCCCTCACTGGGACTCCTCTCAGTTATCCTGCTGTTGACCTGATTCCTGGAGACCCTGCAGCTTTAGGTCTGCAGATCAAGTCCCTTTACATGGTCCAGCAGATGACAGATGGGGTGGATGCTGGGATGGGCCAACTCGTACCCCTGGTTCTGGGCCTGAGTAATTGCAGGGTTAGTCAGACTTTTAGCTCTCCCTTGTCCCCACCACCAGGGTAATCTTTCTTGCATTGCTTTGCCTACTTTACCCTTTGCAGTGGCTAAGGGGCGTGGCTAGTTCTGCTGCTTTCAGGTCCTCAGGGCCAGCTCTAGTGTATTGCCCAAGAGAGGTGTAGGAGCCATTCTCCCAGGGCTAGCTCTCCCACTCCTATGACCTCAGTGCCAGCTCTCCCACTGGCCCTAGACACTGATGGGAGGGGGAGGGGCAAGCAAGACAACATGACATCTCTCTCCTGCCCATGCCACCACATGACAAGTGAGTAATGGGGGCAGCTCTTTCATACTCACAACACCTCCACCAAAGGGGCTGACTCTATTGTGCTGCCCAGGTGAGGTGCAGGGCCTGCTCTCTCGAGTATTGCAGCTGGTGGCAGGCAGGCAGCTTGCTTTCATACAGAACTCAGGACCACTGGCCCACAGGAAAATGCCCCCCATAGACTTGCCTACTGGCCAGTCTGATGGAGACAATACTTAGTTGGTGTTCCCTCTTCACAGATTCCCCTAATTGTGCTGAATTGAGCTAACCTAACATGTACATTATGTTAGCTTTACTAAGTGGTGCTATCTCCTCACCAGTAATAGTGGGCCAATACCGAGGTCTCACAAACATAAAACATACATTGAGAAGCAGTAGATGCAGCCTCACAGTGTATTGAGAAAGCACTGCTGAGACAGCACTGGGGTCATAGTCTTTAGGTTCCTTGTGGTGTGACTTATTGATGGTGTTGATGAACTGATGACTCTCTTGTGAAGCAATGGTTTTCTTGACTATATAAAATGGCCTGCTTCTTTGATGTGATATCATTTTAATAGTCTTGATAAATAACTCACTCTGCTTATACAGAAAGAGTATTATATCTACTTCTAGTATTGAAACATTACCACATTAAATTTGAGTTAGCTCTTTATATGAAAAAAATCTCAGATGTACCCATATGTATTTTGCTTATATAGATACAAGGATGTCTCTGGAACAACCACAAGAAATTGTCCGTGTCTTTCTCCTCAGGAAAAAGTTTCTAAGGACCTGCTATGGGCTCTTCATTGAACCTGCTTAGCCAGAATTATATCACAAGTCTATTTCTTACTCAAAAACTGGATTTGAAAGTTAGGTGCTCTGGCTGCTGCTCTAGCCAGCCTGTGTCCTGACCACCATGGCACACGTCTGCTGTTAGCCCTGCTGCTCCACATCCCTGCCCTCATCGGCAGTGCAGTGCAGTGTGGCCATCTGCTGACACCTGTCTCGGTCCCACCAGCTCCACCCCACTGTACCTATCAGGTGCCATTTGATTCTGTGGTAACTCAGCTGCATTTAGCAGTCTCTTTTTGCATTAAAAATATATACATTGTTTCATTTTATAAACTCAAGTGCCATTTAGTTCTGGTAACCAATCTGTATGATTTTTTATTTTTTCCTTCCTTCTTTTCTTTTTCACTAATTTTTAAGTTAGGATACAGAGTAATGAGTCTCATTATTAGATGTTTATATATGTGTGTCAATAAACTTTGTTCTCATTCATGTTTCTCCTCCACTGCCCTCCTCCATGCCCCTGCTCTCTGATCATCCCCTCCCTTCTCCCAGATCACACTCTTCTGCTTTCATGTCACATGTAATCTATTACACTTACCCTTTCCCAACTTTCCCCTCTCCCGATCTGCTTGTTACTTTTGTGCTACATGCACACACACACACACACACACACACACACACACACACTTTTAAATCTAGGTTCTCTATATAAGAGAAATTTATTCAGAATTTGTTTCTCTGAGTCTGACTTAACAAAATTATTTCTAGTTTTATCAGTTTTGCTACAAATGTTATGACAGTTTTCTTATTTTTGTTGTATCTTTATCTAGTGTTGCTATGAGGGCATAGCATTTGAAAATAAAAAAATCTATTTTATGAAATGGTTTTAGAAGCATTGGCATTATTAGATCTTATTTAAAGGTTTAGGAGAATTTTACAGTGAGTTCATCCATTCCTGCACTTTTCACTGGGGGCTTTTACTGCTTTAGTCTCATTGACTATTATAGACCTGAGTTGCTCTATGCATTGCTCTTTTAGTCTTCACTCCACTAATTTCTGCCCTGCTCTATTTTATTTATTGCTTTGGGATTTAGAGTGTCCTTTTTTTTAAAAAAAAAAAAAAAAAAAAGACTTGGTGGTACATTATTAGGTTATTTATTTAAAATCTTTTATTTATTTATTTTAAACATCTTTTATTGTTTCTAACTATTTGTATTTTGTTAGTCAGGTTTCTCTAGAGTAACAAAACTTTTATAATGTGTGTTTGTGTGTATCATGTAATAAGGATTTATTAGAATGACTTACAGGCTAACCAGCTAACCCAACAATACCTGGCTGTGAACAGAAAGTTCAAAAATCCAGTAATTGTTCAGCCTAAAAGGCTGCATATCTCAGTTGTTCTTCAGTATATGCTGGAATCCCAAAGAAGTAGAATCTAATGCCAGTGAAGGAATAGGTTTGCTAGTAAGGTGAAAGCAAGCAGGCAGAGAGAAAAAGCTTATTCCTTCCATGACCTCATAGGCTTTCAGCAGCAGGTATGGCCCAGATTAGAGGTGTCTTTCTGTCTCAAGACCTACATTAAAGGTATGTGTCTTCCCTAGCCTATATACCACCATCTAATAGTATTCCTAAAAGATCAAGATGTAACCTATGAGATAGTAAGTAATGGGCTACATTTTTTAAATTAGAACATCCACATCATCTTTTATGAAATTTAAAATACTAAGGAGGATTTAGTAGTAAATTAAGAATAAAGAGATTAATAGAATAAAATAATGAAGTATGCACACACACCCTCCTCAAATTAGATATATGATCCCCAATTCATAATCACTTATCAACCAGCCTATGAGAGAAGACAAGTCATAACAAGGTAGGCATACTGGAAAGTGTGCTTGGAATAATCACAGCATAGCTCAATCTACAGATGCATTTTGTCTGAACCTAGAATTCAAACCACTGGACACTACTTGTATGTTGGGTTATACTGACTGTGGAATACAATAGTTATACTGAATGTAGGATTTAGGCATTATCACACTAGACTAAACACTTCTGTTGCCTTATGTCAAGAAACAGGGCTCCCTCAGTCCTCATCTAGGTAACAACTGGATGTACTTTGTTTTAAAGCTGTGGCTGGGTTTCCTGTAAACCACTGAGATAAAAGCAAGTGGACCCTGTCCTCTCTGTATCTCTTGGAATAATTTTCCTGACCTTCTTGTTTTCTGGCACACAGCCTAACATTGGGACTCTCCCTCCTGTCCTCATAACCCTCTCTATTATGTTTATTTTCTCATCACCAAGTACCTGGTCCAAAGCAACAAAGGGAGGAAGGCTCTGTTGTGGCTCACGGTTCAGAGCAACCCATGACGGCAGGGGAAGGGTGACAGGACAGTTGGATTCGATCGAGGTGGTGACCAAGAAGCAGGGAGGAGGAATACCAGAGCATGACAGGCTTTCCCTTTTATTCAGACTCCGGCTCCTGCTGCCTGTGTTTAGGCTGGGTCGTCTGCACTCAACCAAAGGAGTGCCTCATTAATGCTCTGTGTGCTTCTCCATCCAGTCGAGTTGACAATCACAACTGGTCACCATGCTCTCCATGCTCTGATGTGGATATTGATTGTTCTAAACAAAAGGCAAAGGGAAAGCTTCTTTTAGTTTATCTTTTTTTTCTGTTTCCTGCTATTTCGGCACATAATTTTTGCTTATTTGTAGAATTTTTCTGCTGGAAGCTTGGAAATAAACAACAGAAATGATATAAATTCAATAGCAATGACTTACATCCTAAAGTCCAACAGCAAGCAAAACTTCTTATGTTAATTCTGAATGCAATATGTACTCTATTCATAGTCTCAATTTTTAGCTATTACTTTTATTTATGGAATGAATTTTTTAAAGTTCTTTCCCCTAAAATTATTAACAGAATGAAGATAACTATTAAAACTGAGGGACTTAATTTATCACAATAGTCAGCTGGCTAGCTTCAGTAGTTTGACATATATAAAATTTAGTCGTGGGGCTGGAGAGATGGCTCAGCGGTTAAGAGCACCGTCTGCTCTTCCAGAGGACCCGGGTTCGATTCCCAGCACCCACATGGCAGCTAACAACTGTCTGTAGTTCCAGTTCCAGGCAAAACACCAAGGCAAATAAATAAATAAATAAAGTTTTTTTAAAAAAAAAAAAAAAAAAAAAAATTTAGTCGTAGGGGTGAAAATGCTCTCTCTGGTTTTATAAAAACTGGAAAGATTATTGATTAGAAAATGAAGTTCCTCTATTAATGATACACAGAGGATAACATTCAGCATGTTAATGTGGAGGTTTTTTTTCTTTCAGCAACCAACCTTGTCGGATATGACCATGTATGAGATGAATTTTTCTCTCCTTGTTGAAGACATCTTGGGCAATATTGATCAGCCAAAGTACAGACAGATCATTGTAGAGGTTTGTATTTAAAAAAAAAAAAAAAAAAAAAAGTAGATCACTGAAGACTGATATAGGAAAATTACCCTCCCCTTGAGACCAAGAACTCTGTCCATCACCTGTCTATTGCTCCAAAAGAGTCATCAAGAAGATAGATGTCCTTGACCAGGATCAGATACCTTGTCCTATGATTCATGTACCTTAAACTCCTTCATGTGGAAAAACCAAAGTAACCACTCACCCAGCCACACCCATCCTGTACAATGCCATGACAGCAGGAGAGATCATTTCTTTCCACTTTCTTTTTAGTTTTTCCTACTTGGAGGAATAATACAGTACTATTGTAGAATGTTGTAGCAATTCAGAGAATTATGGGAAGTGTAAGTGAGTGTTACAACTTTGGGGAGGGGTGAAAGGTATCCTGTTTGGGAAGGCAGGCTATACCTGGAGAGATGCTAGAACAGCACAGCTCTGACAGCTGGAGCTGCAGTGGGACAGCCCAACTCTGGAGGGAAAGGTGTCCTGACCAGAAAGTCAGGCTATACCTGAAGCTGGGGTGCAGTGGGGGATGGTCCCCCAGCAGAATAGCCAATGCTGATCCTCTCCTGGAGAGCCTCTACAACTGAGCTTTGCTCCACTCCTCTTAGCAGGCTTCCAAGCAGACTGCTTCTTCTCTCAGGCCCAAGATGTTACTTCTTTTGCTTCACTATGCTAAAGGGGAAACCCCTGCAGAACTGTAGCAGAATCTCCTCAGGCTCTGGTGAAAAGTTGTTACTTTTTTCTGCTCCACCTTGCTCAATATCCCCAAGGGGACATCTCTGCAAGGTTTTTCTGCCCAGTCCCCTAAGGGACATCTCAGAAAGTTCTTCTCTGCTACCCCCTCAATAAAGATCTTCACCCAAGACTCTTTCGAAAAAGAGATTTATTTGGGAAGGAGTAGTCCAGGACAGTGGCTGCCTCTACCAGGGTGGAAAAGAACAACTAACAACTGAACAGACAGAAGGGTTTATTATATACGGGCTCTCCGGGACAGAGTTTCTCCAGGGATACTCAAGGATTAGTTAGTTATTCCTGCTCAGGGTTTGGTTAGTTTCTTTGGTCAGGGGCATATGGCCCAGGATGTGGAACAGGACTGTCCAGTTACTCTAAGAGCAGGGAGGAGTGGTGCAGAGACAGAGGTCTGGAAAGGCAGGCTTGGAAGGATGCTTTCTTTGTGCTGTTATTGGTTGTTCATAGTCAGTGTCCAGAACAGATAATGGACTTGGAGCTTCTTCTTGTTGCCTCTGATGACCTTGGTGCCTTTCCCTTGGCTGAAGATATTTCCTTTAGAACTGAAGCACAAGTCTATATTCTCTGTGTCAAGCCTGCCCCGCCCATGGGGTCATAATGGGTCTGCCACATTATGACCCCTGGATATTCCTGTAGTGTCTTCAAGTTCTGCCTTGCAGCATTTAGGTAAGAAACACCCAGTAGAATTCCTAAATTTAGAACTAAGAAGTCTGCTTTTTGATTGGTATACAAAGCGTAAGGTTCATCAGAAGACACTTACTGATTACCTTAAACATGAATGCTTATTGTCTGTACATGAGTGCTTGTTGTCTAAACTGGGCATTATAAGCCAGTTGTGGTGGCTCAGACCTTTAATCATAGCATTTAGGAGGCAGAGGCAAGTGGACGTCTGAGACTTCCAGGCCAGCCTGGTCTATAGAGTGATTCCCAGGACAGTTAGGTCTATATAAAGGAACCCTCTCCCAAAAAAACCTGGAAGTTAAAACTGATAGTAAAATGAGCATTATAAGGGCTTGGAAAGATGGCTCAGTAGTTCAGAATACTTGCTGCTTTTCTAGAAGACCCAAGTTTGGTTCTCAGCATACACATCAGCTCCAGGGGATCCAGTGCCCTCTTCTCTTCTGGCCACTGTGGAACTGCACTCACATGCATGAACAGACACACATAATTAAAATAAAATCTTAAAATGAGAATTACTTTTGGGGATAAATTATAGTGTAGTCAAATAGGTTAATGAAGGCTAGCTCTTGACCAACTGAGCTTTCTCTCCATCCCTAAAATGTCATCTTCAAAAAATTTGGAGTGACTAAAAATTTCTCTCTGTTGCTACAGAGATACTGTGATAAACAAGCATGTTCCAAACAGAACATGCTGCTAATTTTCAAAGTTAGGATTCTATTCATAGCTGCATCTTAATATACAGAGTGCTGCCCATCTGATCCAGTGATGGAACCCTGCCCAGACTCTGTCGCCCTTATGGTCCATGTCAGTGACTTTCAATATCTGTCTCTCCTAGTTACTAATGGTCGTGTCCATTGTGCTGGAAAGAAACCCTGAACTAGAATTTCAAGACAAGGTGGATCTGGACAGACTGGTCAAAGAAGCATTTCATGAGTTCCAAAAAGATGAGAGTCGGCTAAAAGAAATAGAAAAGCAAGTAAGTGGAGCAGACAATCTACAGAATGTTTTCATTGTCTCAGCTGTTGAAATGCTCTCTAATCTTATCATTTCATGCCCCAAACAGATTTACAGAGTACAAAATTAGAGTGCTTGAGAGGCAGTCAGACTTCCTTGAGGAATTATTGATACTTTTTAGCTAATTACTAGTCGATTGAGCTATGAAGTTCTGACAAAGGAAAAGAAATCTAGGATGAGATAATTTTTTAATGTGGCTGACAATTAAAATGTTTTGCCAGGAAGGATCCACTGATTCCAGAAGGCTGTAAAACAAATTCAGAGGGAGATGGGCGTGTAGGACAGGCATCACTGGGGCTGTGTGCTGCCCAGTGTAGTCCCTTCCGGGCTCTCCGCTTAGTCTTGTTTGCTCATCTGTGAAAGGGTCCCCTAAGTAAATAAAAATTACTAGCTAAGAGAAGGATGCTAAAAATGTCTGATTTTGTTTTATATGCTGAGAAGATGCCTTGCGAAAATGAAAGCAAAATGCAGAAAGCTCATAATTTCCATGAAGAAATCTTCCTGCAAATTTATTTTCCTCTTAGGCAGCTGCTGATTTCACATGCCAATTCCAAAGATGGTTTCTTCTCTTCCTTTGTAGGATATGACCTCCTTCTATAACACACCCCCACTGGGAAAGCGAGGAACCTGCAGCTATCTGACAAAGGTTGTGATGAACTTGCTGCTGGAAGGAGAAGTCAAGCCGAGCAATGGAGACTCTTGTCTGGTTAGCTAGCCAGGGTAGGAAGTGATGCAGAGGTCAGCTTTCGAGCCGCGCCTTTGTGTTGAACCTAGTTCACATAATGGGTGAACTGATGTGTTAGCGAGGTGATGTTGTATTCTGTTTGCCACTATTAGACATTTGCATGCCAGCAGCAGTAGAATGGTAAGCAGTGATTGGAATCAAGTGAACCAACCCCCAGGTTCCATGATTTGTGCCAGCTACCATAATCACCACTGAACCACAGAGATAGTTTCTGAATTGAAAATTCACTACTGCATGTTTTGTGACCAAATATTCCATCAAAATTCTGCTTCTTTAGACTGAATTTTCAGCTTCAAGTCATTAAAACAAACTTGCCAACTGGTGATGCTTCACTGGGACTTTTGAGGTATCGCAGGAGGGTAAAGGTTGTGCCACTGTTGTACTAGAAAGCAAGATGTGCAAAGCACATGAAAAAAAAAAAAACAAAGTTACCCTGATATTTAACTTTAGAAGATGCACTATTAATAATGCTGTACAAAACTCTTAGTTTTTACCTTGTAAACATGACTGTGGTTTGGTTTTCTGCTAAGTATAAGGGTTGGACTAAGATCAAATAAAACATTTTCTGAGCATCTGTTAAATACAGGATTACAGAAGTGTTTAGAAGTGTGTAAACTGAACTCACATGCACATACATATTCCTACACGTAATTGCAAATAATAAATAAATATAAAAATTTAAGCAGTTAAATCTAGGACTTAACCTTGTAAAAGCAAAGCTGAAAGTCAAAAAAAAAAATCTGTTTCTGAACTAAGCAAATGTATCTGTAATCATTCTTTGTTCAAGTTCACAATACTGAACTTAATAATTGTGAATGTTTTTATTTAATTAATTTAGACATGGAATTTGCTGCCAAATTTACCTAAACAAGTAGATTAAATATTTGAATGTATTTTCTTTCTAGATGTCACAATGTGGCCCATTTGCTGAGGCTCTAATCCCAACAAGCATCATTTTTCTGACCAATCTTACTGCATTTCACATAAGAAATCAGATTTGCCACATGAGATATGTAGCTCAATGCTGGAGTCTGAAAAATTAAGAAGGGACAAGTGGTTTTTCTACAAGTCAATTGATACCAAGTAAATAGATATGTGAACACCTGAAGAAAAGCAGCCCAACACAACTCCAATCAGTTCCAGGTATAGCTAGCTCCTAGACTGTGCATGGAACACTGTGTGCAGCAAAGCTGGGGATAATGATACAATCTGGCCTTACAAATTAGACAAAGAGAAACAGAGTACGTGACTCAGTATGTGAAGAGAAGTTATGAAAAGATGGTCCTGAGGAAGCCACTTGCAAAACTTAAGCCAGAAAAACATAGTCATGAAGCCCACGGAGAGAGAGTAATTTCTGATGGCTGATGAGTAGAGACAAGAAATTAAAGAGAGGGAGGAAAAGCCCTTGAAATATTTAGTACTTGTTAAAATTCAGAAGAAAGAAAACACTTGTATCCTTAAGAATTAAATTTTTTGATTAGCTGAGCAAAGTTGCAAGAAAACTGCTGTCTTAGTTGAAATAGACATCACTTGCAAATCTGTTTTCTGAATGAGCAGTTAGCTTCCTGTTACATATGCAAAGTTTTGACATTTTATTCTGCTGCTTGAAAGTGTTCAAAATCAGCAACTGTGTATCAAACTTTTTAAATTATGAAACGCAAAATGTATTGTTCTACAAGATATTTTGGGATGATGGATAAATCTTGCTGTTTCTCTGTCAGAAGCAATGTCTGCTTTCTAATTAGAAAATCAAAATAATCCTAGGAATCAGAACACAGAACTCAGGAATTTACAAGTCCCATTTGATCTACAGGGCCCACATGTTTTAACAGCTGCACTAGAGGCTGATTGAGATATTAGCACATGTATTCAGGCATGACAAGCCTTAAACCTGATTTAAAGCTGCTCTGTCATGCTGGCAGATTCTCTGTGTTAAGTTTATTGTACAATCAACGTCTGTTGGAAACTCCTGACTGCATATCAAATCCAACTACATTTCCAGTGCATTGTTAGAAGCTTGATGTTTTCTAGACTTCCTTCCATTTTTATTTAAGACTTAAAAATGATATTTCAGTCTTTAAAAATCAAAATATGAAATCATCTTGATGTCATCTTCCATAAGCTTGCAATGCTTTATATGCCATTGTTGAATATCTGAATACATTCAACTTTTCACCCAAATCTTAAAGAATATATATGGAATGGACACACTGCTAAGCCCTTCATGAATATGAATATTAAATAGATGCCACATAAATGTCTAAGAGGCAGCACAGTGTGTAAACAGCCCTAGCAGTAGCAGAGACACATGCCATTCAAACTAAGGAAGAGGCTGGAAACTGCATAGTAGTGTGCATCCAGAGTGTTAGAGCCTTGTCTCAGAAACTAAACGTGTAAATGAGAAGTGAGCAAGGCCAGATTCATAAGACAGCAGCAGCAGCCTTCGCACAAGGAGATGGGCACCACAGAAATTTAGAAAAGCAGCAAAAAGACAAAAGTGCTGCAGGAATTTATCTATGGCCCTCATATTCTTGCCTCCCAGAAGCTGAGCAGGTTCATGGGTAAATTATGAAAAACTAATGCAGACCCCGATGAGTGTGGTGCCAACACCAAGAAGGAAAAATGAAAAATGTCCTTCTAGAGTGAAAGCTCTTCTCCCAGAACATATTCTAGCATCCTATCATATGCTCCAGGGGCCGGTTAGACAAGAGCCCTTTCTAGACAGACAACCCTATTTTTTGGAGCCCAAATACATGATTCTTTGAACAGGTACAACTCATATTAAGACATGTGGCTCAGAATGAACTGGATTTTAGGCCCTGTGACTACCACAGTTTTGTTACCCAAGCAAAGAGAACCTATTGAGATTGAGCATTTTGACATTTCATCTTTGAGGGAGGCAGATGAGGATCAGGGGTGACCATGATCCCTCCAAAAGTTTTATGTCTACATTAGACAGTGTGGGAGCTGGTACCTACCACCTGTGTTTTGTTCCCTGCAGGGCGAGGCTGATGATTGGATGTGGTTGCATTTGATGACTACACACTACCCTCATTTATTATTTTTTCCTGTAATGTTATTTGCAACTCTTGGTTCTGCATTTACTTTGTTTAGTCAAGAACATAGATCCTGTTTTCATAAGTATAGCATACAGAAGGAAATGTTCTGACAAACTAAATTGCCTTTTCAGATAAGTATCTATTCCTTCACTCCTATTTTCCCAGAAGTTGCCCTCTTCTCCTAGCTAGTGGAAGAAAGTGTGGCCCTGTTCCTCGGTGGCAGTGTGGACTTTGAGATAGACTTTCTATGAGTTCTCCCCTACTCACTTGGGCTGGGAACGAAATCTGGGAATTTGTTCCTACAGGAAAGCACTGTACCTGTGAGCTGTTGTTTTTATTCTTCTACTGGTGCTGGTTTCTAGTTCAAATGGGCATCAATTTATTAAAAGGAAAACAGCTCACTTTTGAACAACTGGAGAAACTTCCAGAGGAATCCTAAAAAGCTCAAATGCCAGTATTGCAGTTTATTTGAAGCAATTTGTGCTTTGGTTATTAAGCGAAAAGCCTGTAGATGAGAACCTGTTAATGGCCGTGCTGTGGGATAACTGCAAGCTCAGGACTGTTCTCTTCACACTCTCTCAAATCTCACATGCACTAGAACAAGGCCATTATGTCAAGGCATCGTTATCCTTCATTTGCCCAGTTACAAAGCCCAACAAGATTCATAAAGGATTCTAAACTGTTAACTCGCCCTTTTTAAGGCAAGTTTGTGGAGATGGCATGAAACAATCAGAGCCTTTCAGAAGCTCCCACCGTCATTTTTTTAAAGAAACAAACGGAAGAAATGTATCTTATCAAAAAGGCCACCTTAGTACCAGCGAGAACAGCAATGGAAACGTCCGAGCCAAGCTTGCTCTATAGTTCCTTCCCATCCCTTTCTGGGTGCTGTCCTATGTCTCATCAGCCAGTTACGTTTACCTTCCTGACACTGGCCCTGTTCTCGTGCAGGACAGTCTCCTTGTGTGCTTCATCTTCTCCCCTACATTTCTGTGCTTTACAAGTTATTTTTTGTCTCTTTTTTTACTTGACCGAGCCTCGCTATTCGTTTTACCCAGGTGGTACCCGTTGTGGATGCTGTAGAATTAACAGGATAATAGCTCTGTAGAAACTGCCCTTTGCTTCTCCTTAGCATATTCCTACAGAGTGTAGTCCAAGCAGTTCCAAAATTAACTTCTGCTGCTTCCAGTATGCTGGCTAATTAATGATGTTCAGAGTGTGTATCCACACAGTTGAAGGTGCTTGAGGATGTATTTCTGTCCTGGAAATCTCTACTGAGAGGTTTTTGTGATCACCATTTTCATCTAACCCATGTGAAACTGCACTTAATTTCTAGAAAAATAGAGATAGGTCTATCTCCTGACCCTTGTTGGCACTCACTGTATGAGAGGCACACACACACCCCATTCACAACAGTGAAGAGAGGGTGGGAATAGCCTAGACCACCCACTCCCACTACCATGCCTTGGCTTTGGGGGAGGGATACCATCTTTGAAAGAGTAGATCAGAGTTAACCCATGCCTGGCCTTCAGCAGCACCAAGCCACCATCTTAGACCCTTACTTCCTGAGGGCTGCATTCTCCTAAACTGTCATGGCTGAGGTGGAAGAGCTGGGCTAGTAGCCGCTAGGAAGGGACATAGATTCAGATGGTGTGGGGTGAGGTTCGGAACATCACTGGCCCAACTGAGTTGCTGAAATACAGCGAGCTAAGTCAGCTTGCTGAGCATCCACCAGACAGTGCTCTGCACGGAGATTCAGATAGATGGGCTCTCTGTGGAACTTGTGTCCTACCTAGGTCTAAAGACAAGCTTGATACATTCTATTAAGAAAACAAGGTGGAGGGAGGGGATTGGATCTCTATGGTCCATTGGCATGGTGAGTGTTTTGAACTACAGTGGAGCCATGGTTTGTCTACCCTTCTACCACCTTGACCCTTTTTCTCACTAAGGGCAAGATGGAGCCATCTCTGAAGCTTCCATTCTGCCTAAAGCAGAATTTTCCAGAATAACTCAGCAGAAGAAAAGCTAGACAGAGTCCACATCTAATCCAGGTGAACTTTGCCCTAGGCTATTGTTTGTTCTTCATACCCCCTCTCTCTAAAAATCCTTTGTTCTTTCTCTAAAAGTGTCTGTAGCCACCCTTCCCTTTCCCCTTAAAGAGAAGATTTCCAGGCTGGAGAGATGGCTCAGCGGTTAAGAGCACTGACTGTTCTTCCAGAGGACCTGAGTTCGATTCTCAGCATCCACATGGCAGCTAACAACTGTCTATAATTCCAAGATCTAACACCCTTACACAGTTACACATGCAGGCAAGACACCAATTTACATAAAATAAAAATAAATATTAAAAAAAGAGAATATTTCCACTAACTACCTGGGGTCACTCAAGGGGTTCATACTTCCTATGATTCCCACTTATAGGCCAGTTAACTTTCCTGTCTGTAAAAAGCCCCTGGTAAGCAGCATCTGAGCAGCAGGACAATCACAGTGAACATAGGCAGGAAAGGGTGGGCACTCAGCTGAAGATGCTATAAGCCTTTACCTAAATAAATCTGCAGATAAAAAGAATCCAGGGGGCTGGAGAGAAGGCTCAGCAGTTAAAAACAGTGGACCAGGTTCAGTTCCCAGCACACTTAGTGGCTCACAATTATTCATTTAAATATATATATATATATATATATATGAACTTTCTGTTCATCTATTATTAGATTAGCTAGACTGTAACCTGTAAGCTATTCTATTAAATAAATCCCCCTAATATGAGTGTGTGTGTGTGTGTGTGTGTGTGTGTGTGTATTTGTACTTACATAAGAGAGGAATTTATTAGAATAACTTACAGGCTACACTCTAGCTAATCTACTGGCGGGGGTAGGGGGTTCAGTCTGTGATGCTAGGTGTCTCAATTGGTATTCAGTAGATTCTGGAATCCCAAAGAAGGAGGCTCTAATGCCAATAAAGGAATGGACTTGCTAGCAAGGCAAGAACAGTCAGGTAAAGAGCAAAAGCTTCCTTCTTCCATGTCCTTCTATTATACAGGCTTCCTGCAGAAGGTGTGGTCTAGATTAGAGATGGATTTTCTCAGCTCAAATGATCTGGAAAAAAATGTCTTTGTAACTCAAAGATCCAGATTAGAAATGGGTCTTCAACTTAAAATTAAGCAAAAGAATCCCTCACAGGTGTGATCTCAGTTTTGGGATTTGAGTTCAGAATATAGTCAAGTTGACAGCCCAGAATAGCCGTTGCAGATCTCAGAATCACAGATCACGGATGTTCTAGCCAGTCAGTATGCATTGTCCCACTGTTAGCACAGGTATGGCTGCTCTCTGCCAGCTTGAGTGTCTGTTCACAAAATACACACAGTGAAACAAAACTGTTAATGAAGTTCCCAATTTACCCACTTTAGTTCAGTGTTGTGCAGTGTGGTGGTTTGAAAGAAAATGGCCCCCAAAGAGCATGGAACAATTAGGAAGTGTGGCTTTGTTGAAGTAGTATGGCCTTGTTAGAGGAAGTGTATCTCGGTGGAGATAGGCTTTGAGGTCACCCAGTGAGACAGCCAGCTTCCTGCTGCCTGCAGGTCAAGATGTAGAGCTCTCAGCTCCTCTTCCAGCACCGTGTCTGCCTGCATGCTGCCATGCTTCTCACCATGATGATCCTGAACTAAACCTCTGGACTGTAAGCAAGGCCCAGTTAAATGTCTTGCTTCTAAGAGTTGCCATCGTCATGGAGCAACAGAACGCCTAAGAGATGCAGTATAACCGGGGATGGGGGGGGGGGGAGTGTTGTTGTTTTGTTTTTGTTTTTTTTAAATCAATTGTAAGATAAACAACAACAAAACCCTTTTTGTCTTTGGAGAAGGATCCTAAAAGTCAAAAATAAAAATGTTAAATGCATGAGGACTCAAGAATTGTAACTTTGGGCCTTTCTTGAAAATACTTGGTTAAATTCAGTCAACAAGAGAACTAGGACCCAGGCTATAGTAATAGAGAAAATGGAACACTTGTGAACTATCAATGACCGTGAGTTCATTGGAATAAAATGTCAAACAAAAATGACACTGCCATGGAGGAGGATGAAACTAAGAAAGACAAAGCTCAGACTTTACTGAATTGTACTAAAACCAACTTCCTAGTGCTTCTGGCTGCTCAGTGAGGGCTGACTGGAAAGGGATTTCTGTATTTGGTCTTTCACAAGACCAAATTTTATTTTCTAATTTTACTTGTTAGGAAAAAAAAGTTTACCATGTAAAATGTTTTTAAGTATTTTATCATTTTGTGTGTTTGATTTAGAGCACAAATGGGAGCCAAAGAATTAGGAATGGGTTTGATTGAGGGGGCACACTGAGGGAGGGGAGATAGTAGACTATAGAAAAAGGAAAGGTGGATGCTGGGGAGGGATATAAACAGGAGAGCAGGAATACAAGGAAAGGGGAGACACTCCCCGAAGGAAGGGCATACGAAAACAGTGTAGGAACCTACTTTCTCACAACCCAATTAAAGCGGACCACAATGTGATATGGAAGGAAAGTGAGTACTGGGGTTTAAGTGAGTCAATAGGGGTGGAGGTGGGGTGGTGGAGAATAATGAATGGGTGAGTTAACTGAAACTAAAGATGTATGGAAAAGCCTATGGAATCCATTAGTGCACTAGTCCAAGTACTTGGGAAGTAGGGGAAGGAGGATCCATGTTAGTTTACATCCTGCTCTACAAATCAAGCTCCAGAACAGCCAGGATTACATAGGGACTCTTCTCAAAAAAACAAAACAAAGCAATTTTTAAGTAGAGTGGATAATGGGTGGACAATTCTGCCCCCAGGCTTGTACTATTAAATGAGCATCACAGTGCAATACATGGTCTATATCCCTATTATTGGTCAGGGAGACCTCAGAAGTCTCCAGAATAATAGGGGACATTGCTGTTGCCCTTGGTCATCCACCATAGGTATATGGTAAGACTCTTGTGCTAAAAGCACCACACTGCCTAAAGGCCAATAGAATCAATCTTGAACTGACCAGGCCTATCTGTCAGTAAGGAAGCTTCCATAGTACCACAAGGTGTTATGCAGGCTGCTGAAGAAAAGACATCAGTTGTCTTCCAGCACTGAATCTTCTCATATTACCATACTGACCTACCAGATAAGGTGGCCTGCTGGTATAATAATAGCATGATTGTTATGGGATAACTAACAGCATTCTGATTGGGTTTGAACCCTGTTTTACAGGAAGGAATCATGTCTGCTACTGTAATCCTGGTCAGAGGCCCATAGCAGGGGAGGTCATAGGTCCTAGAGTTGAACCTGCTTTTTATTTTGCTAAATGTTCATGCTATCAAATTGCCTTCTGTCACAATTTTGACAACTTGACACAAACCTAGACCTGCAGAAGGAATCTGAGTAGTTGCCTCTATCAGATTAGCTTGTGGGTATGTATATCTGTGGGGCATTGTCTTGATGTGATCATGTGGGAGGGCTGACTCACCGTGGATACTGTCGTCCCTAGGCAGGTTTGATTGGACTGTGGTAGCTGAGCAAACAGTTAAGAAACTTCATGTCTCTGCTTTAACTCCTGCCCCCAGGTCCCTGCCCTGAGCTCCTGCTCTTCTCCTTTGATGATGGATTGTTACCTGTAACCTAAAACAAATCCTTTCGGCCCCCAAATTGTGTTTGGTCATGTTTATCACAGCATGCTACTAGTTTTATGTCAGCTTGATACAAACTAGAGTCATTTGAAAAGAGGGAACCACAATTGAGAAAATGTGCCCCCAGATTGGCCTATGAGCTAGCTTGTGGTGCATTTTCTTGGTTAGTGATTGGGTGAGGAGGCCAGCCTATTAAGGGTGATGCCATTGTGGACTGGTGGTTCTGGTGTGTATCAGAAAGCAGGCTGAGCAAGCCTTGAAGAGCCAACCAGTAAGCAGCACTCCTCCACAGCTCCAGCTTCCTGCCCTTAGACGATAACTACTAGCTGTAAAAAGAGCTAAACCCTTTCCTCCCCAGTTCCTTTGCACTATCATGTTGTGTTTATCACAAAAATATAAAGGCAACAAGGAAACAGCAACAGAAAATGCAAAATGAGACACCTTATGAGGATTCATGTTTATACCCATAGACTGTCATTGCTCCTTCCTGGGCCAGGGAAACAGTCTGCTAGACTTGACATGGCTACTGTATGCATCAATTTACAGCAGCCTCTCCTGCACAGGACCTGCAAAAGATCAACCCAGCCAAAAATCTGGAAGGTGCTCTGCAAGCTTCATTCTTCCTGAGAAGCTACTGGCAGTTAGTTCCTGGGGAGGGAGAATATTCTCTCCTGAATAGTAGAGGTCTCATGCTCCTTTAGAGGGCCCCACACTCAAGAACAGCACTAATTGAATTTAGTGGGCTATCAAAACAAAAGAATGTAAATTATAGAAGGACTTTGGATAATTTGAAGGGAGTAAAGAGGAATATGATCATGTTTTATTGTGTGTAAGTAAAGTTTTTAACACAAAGGAAAAATTATTATTGGAAATTTTAAATTACCAGGAAAGTATCTGGAGACAGAAGGCTCAAGATAACAGAAAAATGGCAGTCTCCTAGCCCAATTTAATTTGTAGTTCAATATCAGACACTGCACCAAGTTACAGTGTTATTCCCTGTAACTAGAATGCACACAATACAACAGAACTGTAGCAGAAACCACTAGCTATCCACCAATATGTACTGCACACACACCAGGATCATAGCTGGACATTGACTGCTCAGCCAGCTGTGAGTTTTGTGAAATAGGAACGAGTGGTCCTCCTAGTCCTGTCCTCGATGCAATGCTTGCTCCTCACTGTTCCCTGTGATTGCAGCCTGGAATGACAACCCAGGGATGGGGCTGAAGATGGCCAAACATTGTCATCTAGGTGCCCCGCTGGGGAACAGTGCAGCGGCCTGCTGCTACTTGGGTTGGCGACTCAGGCTCAGGCCTGTGAATTGAAAAGACACAGACACATAGGTCATTCTTCCAAGGAGAATGCCATTTATTGAAGGTCAATCTCAGACTTACATACCCCATGCTACCAGGGGAAGAGCACAGTAAAAATTTCCCAGGTTGCTGGAAAATTACTGACCAAGTAAACAAGTGAAACCTCCTCATCTAATCTCCCCCCCACCCCCACCCCCCAGGCAGGAAGGCAGGAACATACCAGAGAGGGCATGGAGCATGGAAAGCAGTGAGCAATCCACAGGCTGTGTCCTTCAAGGCTCAGAGTGCAGGTGAAGGTCGGAGCAGGGGCCTACAGGACAGTCTATAGCTGCTCTAGACAATAGAAACTACCCTCGTTACTTAGGAGATTTTAAAGAACATTTTAACCAGGTATCTGTAAGTTAGGAAACCAAAAGGGTGTGAAGCATTATATGTGCTTGGCAGCAGGACAAGGTCTCTCAGCAGTCTAAGTATTAAGTACAAGTGTGGAAACATACATAGATGAAGAGCAGGGATAAACTTACCACCAATTAATTATAAGTACCTGGTCCCCCTCCAAACAGAGAACTTTTATTGTTTTTGAAGCATTTTCTTGAAGCTGAACTGTATGTGTGATAAGGCAGTCCGCACATACTTCAGGACAAGAGCAGAACCAGCAACTAATAACCAAACCAAACATGCCTTTGAGAATTTTGACTCTTGTTTTTTTTTTTTTTTTTTTTTTTTGAGATCTAGGGTCTTGGCTATCAGCAGTCTTGTTATGTACCCCAAGTTTGCCTCGAACTGACCATCTACCTTCTGAGTGCTGGAACTACAGGCCTGCATTAGAACACCTGGCTTGAAATTTCTTTCCAAACTAAAATTGAAACAATTTTCAGAATATCTGAATTGTAATCAATTTATTACACATAAGTTGGCTAAAGCCAGAGTCATAGAAAGAGTAATAGTTTTAAACACATTACTAACAAAATAGAACAAATAAGAAATTAAGGAGCAATCTCCCTAAATGTAAAACTTACAGTGAACACAAGAAGAGCAGAATGAATGTGATGGGATGAACAAAAAAATAAATTCAAGACCCAAGTCCTCTCATCACACTGTAATGTGGTGTTTGACCCACATTGTCAAGAGAAGGTAATATCTGTGCCTCCTCAGCGTTTTGTGGTGAGAACACTTACATGTGCTCCCTTATCAACTTCCAAGTACATGGACAATGCATGATTAGCTATAATCACTGTGCATTGCAGAAAATCTAAACTAGCTATGACACCAATTAATCCAGTTGATCAAAAACAAAATAATAAGAGCTTACATTTACTGAGAACATCACCCTGGGCACTGAAGTTCTACTGGATTCTTTGAGACAAGGCTTGTGTAGCTCATGCTGGCTTTGAACTACTTATGTAACTAAGGATGACCTTGAACTCCTGATCCCCCTGCCTACATCATTAAGTGCTAGGATTTTTGACATAGGTCACCATACCAAAATCTTATCTCTACTTTAAAGTCTCTGAAAGAACTATATATCTTACATAGGAGGAAATCCAGGCAGAGTTAATCTTTCCTGAACTCCTACAATGTTTAATCTCTGAATAGTCAGACTTCAGATTACAAAATCAGAACTGAGAGGATGCCATCACAGGCAGAGTCAAATTTAAAAATAAATACATTAACATTAGACAATTCTCAATCTTGCAATATGCTTGGAGCAACGAGGCTTTCTGAGGAAGTAAGTTCATCTGTTTCTCTAGAGACTGGAGTAGGGCTAGGAGGGTCCCCAGTTACCTCCCTTTGGCCACTTTACAATAGCTCTGTTGTTCAGTAGCAGGCAGTACCTGAAGACAGCAGGATGGGTGTGGGGCTTCTCCTGAGGGAGGGGGATGTATTCAAGTACAGCAGCTCTGGAGCCAGCTTAGTCCTTCCTTAAGATTACCAGAGACATCCACGACAGGAGAGCCAGGTCCTAGTCTGTCTTGCTCAAAGCACCAAATACACACAGAAGCACACAGCACACATTTGACTCTCCATGTCTACCATAAAATAACAATGCAGAAATTCTTCCCCCTTTCATGTTCGCATGTCTATTGGTGTTGCAGGTTTGGGTCACATTGTCAAACATCTTTCTTAACTATGGAACATGTTTCTTCCCAGCAGACATGCTGCATTCTAACTCCAAGGTCTCATCTACAGTATGGTAACTTATTCTGTGACCTAAGCCCCATTTAACAGCTCTGTTCAGGGATCAAGTCCCATTGTCACTGCCAGGACCCACATTGTCTTATATGTAACTGCCCATTCCATTTCTGACTTACGCAGGGAGTCATCTCATCTGCCTAATGATACATGTGATCACAAATGAGCCAACAAAGACTCAGGGTGGGACTCAGCTGCCAGCCTAGAGAAAGGATGTCTGATGTTATGGTTTCCATCAGAAATGTTCCCAATGGTCTCTTGCGTGAAGACTCGTTCCCAGCTAGTGGCACTATCTGTGGAGGTGGGTGTTTGCTGGAAGCTGTCAGTGCTGATTATACCTAGCTCCCGTATACTACTGTGCTGTCTGCTTCCTGCTCAGATCTGACATGAACTGCCTTCAACAACACACTTCTGCCACAGTGAGATGTGCTGCTAGATCATGACAGCCTGAAACCATGAGCCCAAACAAGTCTCTCTTGTTTCTGTCAGGTGTTTTGACACAGTGATGCAGAAGTGGCTAATAGACTGTAGAGGTTTCCTGGGGGTCCTGATCAGAGCCTTGCTAAGGACTGGCCTGGGACTCCTTGTCAAAAACATTAAGACTTTGAGTTACATCATTACTAAGCTCTTTTTATGATGTGGTTGGTTAAGACATCACCAATTCTGTGAGTCAGAAAGTGTTATTACTTTCTTTTTACAAATGAAACAGTAACGAGGAGGTTCAACAGACTGTGTCAGGCAGGGGCAGAGCTGGTTGGAACCAAGTATATAGGATTCTGCTTCTGCACTCTGAACTTCACTAATTGGCTAAACCTTTGAAACTGTTTAGTTTGGGTTTATTTTTAAACCATCTACATCTGTTACAGTAATGGCTAGTAGAAAGCAATCCTGAGGTAATGATCTGGAGATTACCCCTTTCTGTAGATACAGAAGAATGGAACCATTTCTCCATTTCCATCTCCTCAGTTTCTGTTCCACTGCATCTTGAGACCTCCTCTGCTCTTAGTGGCACTCAGCAGCACAGGTACAGACAGTCTCACCTGGAACTGAGACATTTGCTTGTCCTGCTTCTTGGGTGTTGGTTGTCTCCAAAGCCACCGTTCCCATGGGCACGGTGCATTTGATAGAGATAGCAAAGCTCGTATATATCATTCCCTGTCTAGAAGCTTGTTAATATTCATGGTTTTAATGGGACACAATGGTGAACACCTGCAGCCCTGATACTCAGGAGTTAGAGGCAAGAGGATCATAGTTCAAGGCTAGCAACGGATTGCATAGGGAATACCTGAATTTGGTTCAGCCACATGGTTGCATACCATGGTTAGGAGTAGATGGGATAGGGGCTTTTCATTGCTGTGGTAAAGACCATGAGCAACCTGAGAAGGAAAGGATTTATTCCAGCTTAAAAATTTCAGGTCACAGTTCATCATCAAAGGAAGGCAAGAACCTGGATGCAGAAGCTATAGAGGACTGCTGTGTACGAGCTTGTGTTGTTTGGCGCTTTGTGTGTGTGGGCCGGGGGTGGGGGGAGGCCTGCCACTGAGCTCCCAAATAAACCACAAACGGAGGCTTATTCTTACTTATCAATGCTCAGCCTTAGCTTGTCTTGTTTCTAGCCAACTTTTCTTAACCTAAATGATCCCACTTACCTTTTGTCTCTGAGTTTTTTCCTTTTGCAATGTTACTTTTCTCTTTCTTTGTTGCTGGCTGTGTAGCTGGATCCCTCCTCCTTCTCTGGCTCTCTTTCTTCTCCTCCTCCCAGATTTCTCCTTTTATTTGTCCTCTGCTGCCAGCCCCACCTATCCTTTCTCCTCCCTTGCTTTGGCCATTTAGTGCTTTATTAGACCATCAGGTGTTTTAGGCAGGCAAAGTTACACAGCTTCACAGACTAAACAAATGCAACATAAACAAAAGTTATACACCTTAAAATAATATTCTACTACAGACTTACTCTTTTTTCTTTGTATTCCTGTATAACAATGATTATAGCCATGCAACAGACTCAATAAATTGCTTTGAAATCTCTTCCAAAGAAATTAGGCTATTGCTTTAAATTTAGCCTCAGACAAATTCTTAGGACAAGGAAAGAAACCAGCCACTTTCTTTGCCTACATATCACAAGAATGCTCTATAACCCAGCTACTAAGTTGTTTCCTTCTGAAATTTCTAGCATTGGGTCTCCCCATTCTGCACAGCTCACAGCACTACTGTCTTTAACCTCTTAACGGAATGGCCCATTAAGTTCTGCTTACACCTTTCATCTGCTTTCCTAGTCCAAAATACCTTTCACAGTCCTCTTAGAACACGGTCATGTCTGCCATGGCAGTGTCCATAAACCTGGTGCCAGTTTCTGTCTTCATGACTTTCCTATTGCTGTGACAAAACGCCATGAGTAATAAAAGTAAAGCATTTAATTTGGCTTCTGGTTTCAGAGGACTAGAGTCCATGATGGCAGGCAAAGACCTAGTGACAGAACAGCTGAGAGTCCACATTTGGATCCACAAGCAGGAGGCCGAGAAAGCCAACAGCAACAAGTGACCCAAGCCTTTGAAACTGCAAAACCAAACCTGGTGACATACTTCTTTTAGCAAGGCCACACCTCCTAGTCCTCCACAAAGAGCCACCAACTGAGACCACTTATTCAAACGCATGAGCCTCTGGGAGACATTCTCATTTAAACCACAACTGGGACTTTCCATGGGATGTTCTTGCCCTAATTCTAGAGAGGAGGCTCACAGGTCAAAAGCCCTGAAGATTCAAGGGGGGGGGCAACATAGGCTGACCTCAGAAGGACCAATGGCAATGCTTCTAAATGGTTCATTTCAATCCAGAGGTCCACATCTTCCATGGAGAAGGTACCTTTCATTTTTCCAATTAGATACTATACCACTCTGCTGTGCCTGCCTCCCCCCAGACACCATCAAAAAGAAACGTGCTCTAGAGAAGTTGTAAGATACTCTTCTTTCTGCTACATAGAGAAAAGGATGTTATCCTGGGGAGTCTGGGATCTTGATGTTAACTGTTCATTGTGTAAGTCAAACTATAGAAAAGCCCCCCTATTAGTTACTGGGAATTAATATTCCCTGTCCCCTTTGTCTTATCCTTTTGGGATCCCTTGCTCCTGGGTTCTCCCAGAAAAGTAAGACAAAAACTGAGCAGGCCCATTTTTGTCACCAAGATGTTATATCCTTCTGCTAAATATTTACCTTCTGGTTGTCCCTGGTCAGACTCAAGTCTCTTTCCTTCCATTCACCGAAGCAAAATGGGATGTCTGTAAACACTTTGTTCTGTGTGTAAACAAACCTTCACTGATCCTTAATGTCTGTCTGTCTGTCTGTCTGTCTGTCTGTCTGTCTGTCTGTCTGTCTGTCTGAGCCAGCTCAGGCTGGTGCCAGTCTTCCAGCTGTGCTCTCTCCCCATCTCACATGTGTTGCCTGCCCTTGTTTTTTACTAAAGAGGCATCTTTAAGTCCTCTTGCCCTTGAGACTCTTGAAATTCTGTATCTTTCTATCCTGCAATGTCTGAGGTGTCAAGTCGTTCCATACCATTGTAGACTCAGGGGTCCACTAGTCCAGTCATCATTTTTTTTTTAAACTTTATTTATTTACTTATTTATTTGCCTTGGTTTTTACCTGGAACTACAGACAGTTGTTAGCTGCCATGTGGGTGCTGGGAATCGAACCTTGGTCCTCTGGAAGAGCAGATGGTGCTCTTAACTGCTGAGCCATCTCTCCAGCCCCCCAGTCATCATTTTATAAAGTCAGTTTCCCTTTAAATGACCAGAATTAAATAAAGGTTAAATAAAATTGGCATCTGCAGCCAGCACCCCACAGTTTATGCTGAATATGCAGCAGAAGCTAAATAAATGTTTGCTGAGTGCAGTTTTTTAAGTGACAGAACAATAAATACAATGAGTGGAGACTTCTCTTAAGGGCAGACATGACTGAAAATCACATCTAAAAGCAGGAAAAGAACTGTTTTCCTAGTCTTATATATAACTGTGAAGTTAGATGAATTCTGCAAACTTGGATATATTTGCCTCATCTAGAAAAAGGAAAAGTGTAAACTTGGCATTTATGAGAGCAGCTGATAGATGACTTAAGTCATTTGAAAGCAAAAGGCTGAGGAGTCCAACATTGTTTTGCAAAAATAGCTTTCGAATCACCTCTTAAGTTGGGAGGTTTTATACAAATGAATACCACAGGTGATTTTCAACTTGTGTTGAACTGGGAAGAAAATGACTAGATGCAGCAGATTCAACCGCTGGGAAGCAGTTCTTTCTTCTGTGTAAGTCTGCTCTTTGACAGGCTCACAAATGTACGGAGTGCCTCTTCTTACTCTCACCTCCACTCTCTCCCTCCCACTCATCCCAGCTCCCTCACTACAGATCTCCGTCCACATCGGTACTGTTGTGCCTTGTTTTAGTTTTGTGATCCTCTGACTTTACCCAAGACAATCCATATGACCATAGGTTTAGAACAACCTTTGAGAGCCTGGTGGGCTCACATTGGGACAGAGCTGAAGGAAATGACACCCCTAGAATCTGTCAGTTTCCAGAAGTTCACTGAGGAGAGGATCAGGCTCACGAACTTCTCTCTGTCCGTGATTGGCTGTTGACAGGCCACGTTCAGGCATTCATAGCTGCTGTGACATCATGTTTTCAATGGCTGTACATTGCCCTAAAGATAAAGTTTCAAATCTCTCTATCTTCTGGCTCTTACATTCACCCCACCCCTTGCAATCTCTCTTCCAATACCCCCTAAGCCTTAGAAGCAATAGCATAGTTAGTTCTGGCTGCATCAAGTACTGTGCCATTAATTTCTGTTAAGAATATGTAGTGTGGCATCAACGCAGTCCATCATCTCTTGTTCCATAGCTCCTAGAGGAGTTTAGTTGGCAGTTATTTGATTTATACACATTGTACCAGCAAAAAATGCCTATCTAAGAAGAAACCAGGGTTTGTAATGAGCCATATTCCTTTGTGTAAGCACCAGCTTGCTTTACTACAAACTGAAGAAAATACATGTACTCTTCCCTCAAGAGAGACAACCCTCCTCAACAGAGTACAGCAATATGGGCAATGTAACCAAGGATGATTTCCTACTCTTAGGGTCCCAACAACCAACAAAAAGTACTTTGAGTCCATCAATAGGGGTGTTGGGCTTACTTACAGAGCCTGGGTGAGGATTTGTGGTGGCAGTATGGAGGATCACAAGCTTCACTGAGAAGGCTTCACTCAGCATGGGTGCTGGTTTTGCCATTGGCAGAACTTCCTTCATGAATCTTCCCCAACCTCACACCTTTGCCCCCCCAAGATTCCTTGAGGTCACCCAGGGCCAATTAAGGCAGAATTGCTACAAGTGGCTGGGAGAAACCACTGGACTCCAGTGCACCTCCCTGCCTACATCTGTGAGGAAATGCTAAAAGTCAAGGTGCCTGGTGGTAAAGGACTTGTAAGCAGGCAAAGCTGATCTGATGAAAATGGAGACTATCTTGCTCCAGAATTGCATTCCAAAACAACTAGTTGGCAGATTGCCATGTAATTATCAAGCTTTTCTTGGCATCAGATACAAGTTTGCATAAATGTTACATACTATATAAAAATGGAGTTTTCTGCTTACACACAAACAAGCATTGTGGTGGTGTGAATGTGAACGTGGGATCCTGAAGGGCCAGTATGTTAATAATAGTGACTGTTACCCGGAAGCAGAAAACACTGTTCCCAGAACAGTCGCTGGAGAATGAGTGGAGAAATGAGTTTATTCACACCAGTGGAGTCACAGCTGGTGTGAATAAAGTGGAGTCACAGCATTCAGCTCCAGGCACTCAGGGTATTTATAAGTAAAACAACCCTGTCTTAGTCAGGGTTTCTATTGCTGTGACAATAAAACATCATGACCAAAAAGCAAGCTGGGGAGGAAGGGTTTAGTTGGCTTACATTTCCAAACTCTAGTCCATCACTGAAGGAAGTCAGGACAGACACTGAAGCAGTACAGGAATCTAGAGGTAGGAGCTGATGCAGAGCTGTGGAGGGGTGCTGCTTACTGGCTTGCTTCCCATGGTTTGCTCAGCCTGCTTCCTTATAGAACCCAGGACCACGAGTCCAGGGGTGACACCACTCACAATGGGCTGGAGCCTCCTCCATTAATAACTAATTAAGAAACTACAAGCTTACCTACAGCTGGATCTTACAGAGACATTTTTTCTCGATTGAGGTACCCTCCTATCAGCTGACGATAGCTTGTGTCAGTTAACATAAAACTAGCTGCGCAACATCGAGGGTCTTCATCAGGTTTGTTTGATCTGTCAGTTAAAGAGTGAACAAGGTGGGGAAATTTCTAAAGGGAAAATCTCAAAGACAGCAGCAAGCACAGACAGAAGCAGCTGGGAAAATGGCCCTTTTATTAGGGCTAAGGAGACACACATATAACAGACAGACAGAGAAAAGGGGACACTGGAAAAGCTAAGAGCAGCCTCTCCTTGAGGGCTGGGTCACATCAAAGCAGCAGTTCGCAACCTATGAGTCATGAACCCTTTCAAGGGGTCGCCCAAGACCATCAGAAAACACAAATATCTACATTACCATTCAAAACAGAAGCAACATTACCATGTATGAAGTGACAATGAAAGTAATTTTATGGTTGGGGGTCACTACCACTTGAGGAACTGTGTTAAAGTGTTGCAGAGTTAGGAAGGTTGAGGACCAGTGCTCTATCTAGGGTCTGCTTCCTTATATTAGGTTTGATCAGTTTGAAGGATGACGGGATGGTTGACTGGCCCACAGCTGGTGTGTCAACATGTCCTGCTCCATCAACAGGAGTCCTCCTGGTGGGAGAGAAAGCCTCTAAAGCCACCAAGCCTCTATTGTGAGCTGACAGGCTTTTGTCTCAGGCCCAGAGTGTGAGGAAGAATCTGATCATCTTGGAAGTTTGCCAACTCTATTAATCTAGTCATGGCCCCTCTCCCTATCCATCTGCCTACCAGTAAAGTCTGTCTAGCTCCTAGTCCCTCAGTCCCTACTCTCAGAGGTCACCCTAACTGTGGTTAGGAGTTTGGGGGGTGACCACTCAAGTGTCTATGAGTGTCAAGAGGAGTGAAGCAGGGCAGCAGTCAGTGTCTCAGAAGAGAGTCTTTCTAAGGCCCCATGATGTAAATTAACAGATTTTGAAGATTAACAACATAAGATCCATTTGGTGTTGTCGTGGGTTCTTGGAGCTGGGTATGCATTTGAGGTAGCACCTGTAACACAGAAAGTGAGGCTTAGCACTATGATAATTTCTACTGTGAGCATAGTTAGGAAAATCATAGGGGCAGTTTTGCCTTTATTAGAGGAAGAGAACATACCTGTTACAAGATGTGAATCCTGAAGAAGGCTCAAGATGGTTTTTACTGCACAGTGTTAAATTCCCAAAGTCAACCATCCTAACTCTTCTCTTACGGCCTTGTGGAGAATATTAAGGGACAATGTTACTGAGAGAGGTTCTTTGACATTATGATTAACGCATGTCTTGTTTAGTAAGGTAAAGCATGATTGTGCTGCTGGCTGGACTGTGTACTAGAGCCCTGCAGAGAAATTGTCTTCTCTATGTTTAGATTGATATGCTTTATTCAGCAACTCAGAGTATAACTGTGCACCCTGCTGTTTGTTACACCAGACTCCTGCATAAGGAGCAAAGGGCAGGAAACTGTAAGGAAAGTCAGCGCTGTCCTCCCAGCAATGGATGCCTGTATATCCAGTGTAATGGTCGGTGGGAGGGGCCACTACAGACTGAGTTGGGTAAAATCACAGAACCAGACATTAAAATTTGACAATCTAAAAGGGAAATGTATGTGTGTGTGTATTTGTTCAGGGATGTTCTACTCTTGTATCCTGAGTAATTTCCTTAAACCTGTGAGTTTGACAACAGCCTCCTTTAACTGGGGCCGACACATTACGGCTATGGGAAGTGCTCTTCCAGAAAGAAACAGTGGTCCACAATTGGTAAATATAGTTTCTGATTTCGTTTTGTTTTTTAGATTTGGCCTCAGCATTTAAGAAGCTAGGCCTGTTTTCTCAGCTGTAGATAGACACTGCAGTGCTGAATTAAGCCAAGGCTTGTCCTCTATATGGGTAATATATGTCTATATGTGTTGTAGAATATTATTTTAAGGTGGTTACTTTTGTTTATGTTGCATTTGTTTAACTCTGTGAAGCTGTGTTACTGTGATACCTCTCTAAGATACCTGGTGGTCTAATAAAAAACTAAATGGCCAGGAGCAAGGCAGGAGAAAGGATAGGCAGGGCTGGCAGGCAGAAAGAATAAATAGCAGGAGAAATCTGGGAGGAAAAGAAGAAGTAACCAGAGAAGGAGGAGAACATCAGGGCTGGCCACCCAGCTACACAGCCAGCCACGGAGTAAGAGTAGAAGAAAGATTCCAGAAGTAAGAGAAGGAAAAGGCCCAGAGGCAAAAGGAAGATGGATAAGTTAAGAAAAGGGGGCTAGAAATAAGCCAAGCTAAGGCTGGGTGTTGGTAAGTAAGAATAAGCCCCATGTATGATTTTATTGGGAGCTGGGTGGTGGGCCCTGAAAAGAGAATAGAGCAAAAACCCCAACAACATAGGTAGATAGGTAGGTAGATAGGTAGATAGATAGATAGATAGATAGATAGATAGATAGATAGATAGATAATCTCAAGAGGACAATCATAGTGAGAAATAGTTTTCGAATAATATCTTATTTGGTTAAATGTAATATCTAAGGACCACAGCCCCTGATACTATTGAAGAAACAAACGCTACCTATCAGAGAATCTGCTTAACTCCTAGTTTCTCAACAAGGAAACATGAGGAGCTGGCTACTTGACTAGGGACCACAGTCCGGGTGGGGATTAGTGACCCTGGGTATGCCCAAGCAAGCAAGGGTGGGTAGTGGGGATCCAGCAGCAAGCACATTCACACAAGCAGATAATGGGTGAGGTCAGACTGGTCTTTGACAAGCAGAGGAAATCTTGGCCAAGGCTAGTGGCTTTACTCCCTTTTTCTATCACATGACCTCTCCAGTTTGGGCCACTTCATATCTCCCACCAGAAATCTCTCTTCCCAATTCTAACAATTCATCACTGTATTATCACCTCCTGACAGCCTTTCATAGACATTACTCCTTTTTAGCCTCAGATTCCAAAGCTCCTGCTCTGGGGCCCAGATTTTTCTTTTGAGTTAGAGGTGTGATGTAGTGACCTGCTGAATCCTCACCTGACTACACTGGAGATACATACAAACTGTCTTTGCACTTGAACACTGGTCAGGGCTGGGCACAGTGGACTCGGGGACTGTTGGAGGTGTGCCTATTTTGGGCTCAGGATAAGGGCGGCCTCTATGATCAGGGTCTTGCTTTTCTCCTTGGGGGAGGGGCCAAGATGGCACGGAAGCGACGCCCCAACCTCCAAGAGCAAATTGAAGCAAGTTTACTTTTATTATGGGGGAGAAGACCTTAAATACACCCCCCAACCCTTCCCCATTCTGGGGAAAGGACTTTGATTTGCTGGTATCTGCAGCGGCAGGCAATGGTCTAGGAATGTTGTATCTGGACTCCACCCTTGTCAAGGCCCCAGGGGAGGGCCCCAGGCGGACTCCAGGTTGGCTTAAGCAGAAGTTAAGGCTAGTTATCACCAGTTTGCACTGGCTGAGGCCAGGCTGGTATCCAGCCCCTTAGAAGCCACTACAAGGAAGAAGTAGAAAGGAGAGTGATGGGTTTAGGCCTGAGGCTTCCCGAGTCCCATAGCAGAGTGGGCAGGAAAGTAACTGCTTTTCTGTCATCACTATTTCTCCCGGGGTCTATTTTTATTCAGCTGACTATATAGGAAATAGGGGGAAAGGCAGCCGATTGTTCCAAAGTCCAGTCCTACCCTCTGGATCAGGATCCAGTGTTGTCCTCTAGGTCAGGCGGTCAGCCCGGGTTCTGCGATGCTGGTGCTTTTCTCCTTATTCCTCCTGTACTTAAGAAATGTAGACTACAAAAATGTCCCTGAGGCCCTCTCCCATCTCCCCATCCCCATCATCCCGATGTTAAATATAGCATCAAAGTAATAACCAACGTAGCAGCTGTGGGTTCAGGAGAGTTATCCTTCAGAAGCAAATTCCCTGGGAGAAAGAGCCTCAAGGCCTCAAGGTGGGAGGGAGGGGGCGCCAGCTAGCTTCTACCGTCAATGCTACATAGTCCAGAGTTATCTGAGGGGGTCTCAGCAGGGGAGGGCTGCCCAGATCAGACTGACCTGTGGCTATATCTGTGAGAAATTATCTTCATTGATGATTGATGGACCAAGTGGCGTCCCTAAGCGGGTAGTTCTGAGATATAATATATAATCCAGCTGAACACAAGCCTGGGAGTTGAGTCAGTAAGAAGCTGATCTCACTCCAGGTTCCTGATCCCAGGTGTCTGGCTTGAGTTCCCTGAGATGGATGGTGAGCCAAGGTGGGGGATGAAGAAAGAGAAGCCTCTTCAGAGACTGCCTGGTTACATTTTCTGAGCAGTCCCCAGATCAAAGTTTTGGTTTTTGTTTGTTTGTTCTTACTTTTATAACTTTGGGAAGGCTGGTTAGAGCCATAAATTAAAGGCTGCTGTTAGGCCACAACACTGACATTCTTAACTCTCTGAGCAAAGAGAAATCTATAGGTCAGTGATTCTCAGCCTTTCTGATGATGGCCATGACCCTTTAATACAGTTCCTCCTGTTTTGGTGACCCCCCAACCATACAGTTACTTCACTGCTACTTCATAACTGTAATTTTGCTATTGTTATAAATAATATTGTAAGTATCTGGTATGTAGAATATCTGAAATGGAACTGGGGGGGGGTCGTGACCCACAGGTTGAGAACTGCTGCTATAGGGATAGTATGGTAAGTATGGACATCTCCATTAACCTTTTTCTTCTCCTCAGAATGAAGACCTGTGAGGCCAGAAGCCTGTGATAACAGTTAATTGCAGAAAGCTGAACTCCCTGGGAGTCCAGGAGAAACAGTTTCCACCAAGGGAATCCTCCTGTGGGATCTTGGTGGAGCATGGTGGGTCAACTAAATTTCAACTCAAAATAAAACTAAGAGGGGTAGAGGTAAAGACACTTCTAAGGAAGCAGGAAAAATCAAGAGTCCCATCGCTGAAGCTTGTGCTTGCTTCTGACTGACTTCCCTAAACATTTTTAATGAGACAAATAGACAGACATGTAGAAGACAGACAGACAGAGAAGGAGCAAGGACAGGAGATCTCAGCCATCCTTAGTGGATAGGAGAGACAGACAGACACACATACACAAGGGGGGGGGTTTAATATAGCATGAATGGGTCCCAGAAAATGGGGAACACAAACTGTTTGTTCAGAGGCCTTTCTAGGACTTTTGTTGGAACTGGGGTTGAGGTATGGAGTGGTGGTCAGTTCAGTTAGCCCACCCATGAGGTGTCCAGGTACTTCCCAGGTCACATCCTACATAAAGTTTTCAGGCAGGTCTTTTATTTAGGGAAAGAGAACAAATGAGAACACCCTTCAGCATGGCTGAAGGGCAGAACCACTGTCAGAAACAAAGACATTTCCAGCTTCTCACCAAGGAAAAGAATAAGCTGTTCCTTTGGGGTCCCTGCCCTAAAACTGATCATCTCTGCCTCCTGTCTTCATCACTTGCCGAAGCTCAGTGAGAATGGTCCGCTTACAGTGTTGCAGAAACAGATTGGAACTGACCTGACATGAGGCTGTTATAAAAGATGCCCTGTCCCTCACTTGACCAGACTAATGAAACAATAGACCTCATTAAATGAGGATTTTCACAGGAATTTCATGCTGAGAGAAGGAAGGAGCTAAAAGCCTAGGCCAGCCAGAGGGAGAAATTGTCTCTGAGAAGAGATTTATAACTTGTCGGTGGGAAGCATGGTGGCTGGAGACACAGCTGGGAGTTATGCACTCAATCTGCAGGCAACAGGAAGTGAACTGCCTCAGTAGGTGTAGCTTAAGCAAAGGAGACCTCAAAGCCCACCCCCAGTGACACTGTTCCTCCAATAACATCACATCTACTCCAACAAAGCCACACCTCCCATTAGTGCTATTAGCTGTGAGCCTTGGGGCTGTTCATTCAAACCACCACAGGAACAAACCGAACAAACAAAAGCCCAGCTTGGTTTCACGTAACTTTCATCCTAGAACTTTGGAGGTGGAGAAGGAAGGATCTTTCTCTAAAGGTCTCTGTGAGTTTGAGATCATCCTGGTCTGCATAGCAAGTTCCAGGCCAGCCAAGACTATGAAGTAAGACCTCGGCTCAAATAACAAAACAAAACATAAACAGTGTTTGTAAAAAGACAACTTCTAACAAAGAAGCCTATACAAATAATTTTTGAGATGCTAGGATGATCTCTACAGGACAAGCAGCCACCTAAAAGTGACTTCATCTGTACTTTTTGCTTAATATTGGCACTAATTCCTTGACACCTATCACTCACCTCCATCACTCCCAATTTGGGATCAAGCCAGACCACTGGGATTTCACAAGCATAGTCCAGCAATTATAAACCGCTAACCTGTTGGATTCTTTTATCTAATGCCACAGAACTACCACTGTGCTCTCTGACTCATGCTTTGATCACATCTGTTTTTATTTGCATGGTCCTGTTTTGTATGGCCCCTATTTGCATAGCAGAATTTGTACAACTGTGCACAGTATTTCATGCTAACCCCCCAGGACTATACACCAGCCAATCTTGACTGTACACTTTCACATGGCATGAATTATACAGGCAGGAAACTCCACAAGGAAACTTATGTTAACAGTAAAAAGTACCTTTCCCAAATGGAAACCCCTGCAGCCCAGAATCTTATCTGTCCAGTTAGATCTCTAGTCTCCAGCCTGTTGTCCCTTTGTGGTGTATTCAATAAACCATTTTCCTGTTCTGGTCTGAAGAGAAATTTCATTCAGTGGCTAGTGAATGCTCAGTCTTCTGTACATCTTTAAGTGCCCACTGGAGACAATGCTGCTAGGGTTTCAGGAATGGTTCTGATTCAAATGCTATTTTTCTCTATAGCATGGCCAGTTGGCACAATCTCAAATGTGCTCCTCTGATTGCTGCAAGATCTTTAGAGATTTTTTTCCTAGAGTTTAAATCATTTGTGAGAAGAGCCGGACAGGTGGCTCAGTAGTTGGGAAGTGCCTCTTCCAGAGGCTCAGAGTTCAGTTCCCAGCACCCACATCAAGGGAGCCCACAATCATCTGTGAATACATTTCCAGTGGATTGGACAACTTCTGGCCTCAGCGGCCACATGGACAAACACAACATACATAAACTCATTCAGGCACACATACATATGCATAAACACATACATAAAAATTCAAAACTATAACAATGAGTCCCTTAACAAACCCATTCATTTCAAAATATCCTCTGAGCCCTCGTATGAAGGATCTAGTGGCAGACGAGGCATGTCTCTCTAAACGTACAGTAAGGACAATAAGGCCAGTAAAGAAACAACATGATGACAGAGACTGAAGACCAGCACAGCAGAGGACAGATTAGAACATTGTGGAGGGACAGGAAATTCTGGGCAGGAAATCCTTGAGCTGAATAGTGGAAAGGACTAAGACATCCTCTGAGAAAATTCCAGTTATTCCAGAGACAGAGGATTTGAATACTAAGTCCCCAGGCAGGAACAGATTGGTTGTGTTCATGAACACAAAGAGGGAGGGGTGTCTAAAGTGGAGTAAGCAAAGAGATTAGGAGGTGTGTGTGCAGAAGGCTAGGCAGGGATTTTGTAGGCCTTGGTGGTGGTCTCGTTCTTAGCAGAAAGAGCGTGCAGAAGTGTTGGGAGGATTTGGAGGATTTCCTTAGGTTTTAAAATCTAAGAAATAATGCCTTAGAGTACAAAAAAGAACTCAGAGGACTGATGCCAGGTCTCTGAAACAGAGGGACAGTTCCATCCCAGGCCAAGGACAGTGGGAGTTTTGCAGCATCTGAACCAAGTTCCAGATTCACTGTTTCTTAGAAAACTGCTCCTGTGTTCACAGTTAGAACCTTGACTTTCCATTTGAGACAAGCTGTAAGAAAAAGCACCAAACCCTCCACACTTGAAATTCTATATTTAGCCAGTGACCTCCACCCTTCCGATTTTGTTGCAGCAACTTATATTGGATTTCTGAACTTGGGTTCTATTTCTGTTTAATGAAAAGGCTCTGGCTTTAATTAAAATTATTTGGCCACATTTGCAGAGTTAGCTTTCTGCCTTTAAAACTACTGCCACTGGGCCCGCAGGCTTCCGGAGCTGCCTCATTCTCTCTAACAGGCCTCTCCTTTCCAGCTCCCTGTCAGGACACGGGCAGGTCCCTAATGGTTTCGAGAGACATTTTTAAATGCCAGACAAGGCTCTTCTTCAGCACTTGTCAAAGTCCTCAGAGGCAAGGAAATGCCCATTAGCTACATTATCTACTTTGGGAATCTGGTCCAAATACCCTTTACCCAAAGTAAACTAAATTATGTTTTGTTTTCTGCTGGTTATAGATAAGAAATCAGATTATTTCTAAAATGCATTGCTCTTATTGCAAAGAAGAAATGGAAAATTTAACACTTTAAAGTAATAGCACACATCACGCTATTTTCCTGTGATGTGTAGGCTCAAATCTTTATGTCCTTCACAAGTAAGGGTCGGTGTCTGGGTCATGGTGCACAAGGGAGGTGCAACTTTATGATGAATCTCAATGCTGCATTATTCTTTGCTTCCTTGAGACTGTTTCCCAGCAGTATCCCTGCCAAGCTGCTAATGAATTATAGCATGTTTTTCTTCAGTAACATTTTGACAGCTAGAGCTAAGGTGATAATAAAGGGGGCAAGAAGAGGAAATGGATCTTAAACAGCTCTTTTTTTGTAGTAGGAGGAGAAAACTGGGCACAGGGTTAGGTCTGAGTGAGGTTTAAGGCTGGGTAATAGCACTGACAATATTAAAGTCTATCCAACACATTTATAAAATGTTAATCATAAAGGGCTCTCATGATAGCCCCAAAGGAGCAAGATACCATTCTGTCATCTTTTCAGGGAGCCAGCAAGGTTGTGATGATATATTGTTTGTCAGCTAACAACAAAGATTACCTGAAGATCAGAGGGTAGAGCCAGCCACAGAGTTAGCCAGAGACGTCAGGCAGTGGTGGCACACACCTTTGATTCTAGCACTTTGGAAGCAGAGGCAGAGATCCATCTGGATCTCCATGAGTTCAACGCCACCCTGAACTACATGAGATTAATCCAGTCTAAAAGAGAAACAGAGTCAGGCAGTGGTGGCACACACCTTTAATACCAACACTAGAAAGTTTGAAAGAGGAGGTGATAGGGTTGGGCAGAGAAAAGAATATAAGGCAGGAGGAGACAGGAGTTTGGCCCTTCCTTCTTTGGCTGAGGACTCAGGAGCATTCAGTCTGAGGATTTGTGGAGAAAGGATTTCCCTCTTACGCTGAGGAGTTGGTGAGGTAAGTGTTGGGTTTGTTATGACATGAGTTTACCCAGTGTGGCAGCTGACGGCAATGGATGAAGACCTCATGCCTCATGTGTGCATGGTGGAAGATGGCAACAGCAGCATGGCAGGGGACATGTAGTCTGGGTCTACGTAGAAAGACTTTATTATTTTGAAGAGAGGGAGAAGAGATATGAAGAGAGAGAGAGAAGAGAGAGGAAGAGGATTGGGAACACGCATGCTCAGGAAAGAGGATAAAAGAGAGAAAGCGTCAGGAGGTAGGAATTCTGCTTAAATGGAGCTTGATATCAGGACTCAGCATGGGGCCAGCTAATTGCCATTGGCCAGGTGTGTCTTTAGGGGCTAGAGCAGAATCCTAACAGTGAGAAGTGGTTGTGTCTTGTTCCTCTGATTTTTGAGTATTTACCCCAATATCTTGCTCCCAGTTTTTATTATAAAATCAATTTGAATTTGTGCAACACAAGGTAGCTTTGGAGGCTTACATCTCTGAATTAAAATATTGGCACCAGGGAAAAGCATGGGGACTTGGATTGATGTAACTGATAAAGGCCCTCTCTGATGATGAGTCTCCCAGCAAAGGAAAGTAAGAGATACCTTTGTTAGGGTTTGAGAGTGTCTAGTCCCTTTTTTCCCAGTGTGCTTGTTAGTTTTTTGTCAACCAAACACAAGCTGGGAAGAGGAGATGTCAACTGAGAAAATGTCTGCAGGTGGTTGTGGATTATATAAGAAAGCAAACTGAGCCAGCCATAGAGGACAATCCAGTAAGCACATTCCTCCACGTCCCACCTTGGTTCCTGCTTCTGGGTTCCTGCCTTGCCTTCCCTTAGCAGCAGACCTTAAACTGTAAACTACCCAAATAACCCTTTCTTCCTTAAACTGTTCTGGTTGTGTGTCTATTACAGCAACAGAGAAACAAACTAGTACACCCACAAAGACTTTGTACTCAGATACTGGTATCCATTTTACACCACAGCAGTCTTTTCCTCTGAAGCCATACTTTCTGGATTTTTGCTAAATTCATGCATATTGCTAATGGTTCCATATGTGGAAGAATCGACCTACATACCTAAAGATGGAGCCTGTCCTGCAGTTGCTGTGATAAAGTACCATGAACAAAATCATCTTTAGGGGGGAGAAGGGGTTTGTTTCGCTTCGCTTGTTTTGCTTATAGTTTCAGGTTACAGTCAATCACTGAGGGAAGTAAAGGCAGAGACTGGAAGGCAGTCCTGCTTGCTATTCCATACAGCACCACCTCTCACTGAGAATCTAACTTCATGGCCAAAGAAGTGCGGTAAGAACCATAAATGATGCTGTTTGCTGACTGGCAGACAGGCTTATGTTCAGCTACCATTTTACACAGCTCAGGACCACCCCTCTAGGGAATAGTGCCATCCACAGTGGGTAACCCTGCTGCATAAATTAGCAATCAAAATACACACACTCACCCCCCCCCCCCCCCCCCCCCCC
>PVIH01011244.1:0-20308 GCA_004025045.1 Sigmodon hispidus | reverse complement strand
TTCCAACGCTCCAGTATTATATCCATCCAAATTCCCCCTCTTTTTAAAAAAATATTTATTTTATTTTTAATTATGAGTATGTATGTATGGGTGGGTGCCCATAAGTGTAGGTGCTGGTAATGGTCAAAGGTGTTGAATCCCTCTGGTGTTGGAGTTATACAGGAGATTTTGAACTGCTGGATGTAGATGCTGGGAACTGAATTTGGGTCTTCTGCAAAAACTGCATATGCTGTTGACTACTGAACCATTTCTCCAGCCCAGTTGTTTACAAAATGAAGTCTAGACTTCTTACGTTGTGTCTTAATGAAAGTTGTACTCACTGGCTCTCTGCTGTGTAGAGAAGGGGGTGGGTGGAGGCTATACTGTTTGACTGTGGAGAGGAGAGGGTGGGCTGGGGGGGTCATTCTGGCTGGCTGGCTGTAGAGAAGAGCGGGTGAGGTGGGGGTTATTCTGTCCATCTGGCCCAGAGGCTGAGCAGAGGTGCTTTAGAGGCAGAACATTTTTGAGCATGTGGAGATAGTTAACAATACAGATGTAGAGGGTTTGCTTCATTTTTCATACAACAGTTTAGACTTATGGAAACCTCTGTTTAAATGAGCACATTGTACTTTTCACATGCATTCATCTATTTCTAGCTGAATTATGGAAAGGGAAAGGAAGCAAACACAGACACATTGTGCTGGCCTTTGACACTGTCTATGTACCTCTCTGTAAACAGGGAAAGCATTGCATACCTCACCTTCTTGCTATGAGGTGATGCACTTGACAGCAGCACTGTCAAGACTACCCCCCTTTGGCCACCTCATCTTTTTCCTCACCCTTCTGATGGCATTCTGAGGTCATGTCTTTCTGCCCAGCAGCAGTCCTTGGACTCTGAACATTTCAAACTCTTACTTCTCTGATTGAAGCCAAATTGAAACAAAGTTTCAGCCCAGCTGGATTTTCTCCAAGGTCTTGTCTTCCTACCTTCAGCTGTGTCTGCCCATCACGGTCCAACTCGCTAATTGGCATTACCCTTTCAAACCGTGGAGAACTGGGTTGGAAGGACTTGAAAGATTCTTGTGAGCTGTCACAATCATGAGAAAATCAGTTCTGTTTTCCACTACTTCATTTTAAAGGAGGCATCTTCCATGGCACACTCCAGCAAGTAACTTCCTAACTATAAAATAACTTACGCCTCTAAATCTATGTAGATTCTGGTCTTCTGGGATATTTGGTCACACTGTGACACCCTGAGACTGTATTAATAAAGTTAAGCTTGAATCAGGGAAGAACCAGTGACTAGTAGACTAGAATTAACCATAGAGAAGACAGGAATATAGATAGAGAAGATGCACAGGGAGGGGCTTGGAGATTTCAAGGTCTCTTCAATCGGGCCTTGTGGAGAGAAAAACACTTGCTGAGTATCCTGTAAAAAGGGGAGGTCAGCTGGTTGCTCCTCTGCCTCTTTTTTGCTCTATCAGATTTTCACCCGAATATCTGACCCCCAAGTCGTCATTGGTATTAGAATGTCTTAGATAAAAAACAACATTCTGGTTTAATAGAATTGATTAGAAATCAGCTAACCTTTCTAAGTCATGGCAGTCTCTCTTATAAGACAATAGAAAGAAGGGATGAGAAGCTCCCAGATCTCATTTTCCAGGCTTGAGGTTATGTGTTCCTCTGTTCATGCTCCCATGAAGATGACCAGCACACCAACAATGTCCTTTCAGTAATGGCCCCAGATGACAACCTCCCACACACACACTCGGGGCAGAATGGCTGCAATGCAGCAGCTGACAGATGAAAATAAACTTAAGGTCCATGGATAGTTAAGCAGACACTAACATGGCTACCCAGTGTTTGGGGCAGGAGCTATATCCAACATCACTTTTTTTCTGTTGTGTTTAAGTAATTTTGTGGATGCCTGGCTGCTCCTCATATATGTATGAATTGAAAGCTGTGCACATTTCTGGTTTGGGAAACCTTGACAATACAGAGATACACCATACCAAAAGGATAAATGGCTTCTTTTATGCACTTTGCTATGGGATGCTCTCTTTTCCTGGAGGTACAACTCTCCCACTTTTGCAGCCTTGCCTGTTTCTCTTCTATACACATAGAACCGTCTGTCTGTCTGTATATAGCCCGCTGGCCTGCCACCTTCCGATTTCTTAGATTTACACTGCAGCAGTTGAATTTCCTCTCTATTCCCCAGTCAGATGTGGCAGATGGCTGGCTCTGGGAACCAGCAGATTGAAACAGGGTCTCTTGCAACACACCCCATATTCCAGGTTCATCTTGTTCAAGGGCACAGTGGGAAGAACAGCCATAATCAGAACGAAAGCTGTGGCCGATGAGGGTCCTGTCTCTATTAACTTCACGTCCCTTTGCCACAGCCCCAGCTTTACCACAGCACAACTCTTCTTCTGGAGATCAATTTGTCTACCAGATCCCCCTGTCTGAATTTGTGTGCCAATTTCAATTTAACTAATCCTACATCACCACCATGGACAAAGAATCTTAAATTAGTCTGGAGTCACTTTACTTCCCTAACACTCTCAGGATACTTCAGTAAGGGACTGAAAGGAAATTAAACTAAGGAAACAGTGTAAGAAATGACAGCAAGCACTGGCTGAATACTTTCGTTATGATTCATACTATATGCATCCTCACTGAATCCAATTTTACCCTAGAGATGAAGAAATCATAGCTCAGCTGGGTTCAGATAGTTTTGTCAGGGCATAGAGCTAGAAAGTACTGTCAGGCTGATCTGTATACACAACCGCACCTCCTTCTCTGTCTTTTGGGGAGACATGGAGGGAATCTGGACTCTTTTCTCAATCAACCAATCTCTCTCTCTCTTTCTCTCTCTCTCTGTTTCTCTCTTTCTCTCGTGTGTGTGTGTGTGTGTGTGTGTGTGTGTGTGTGTGTTTGTGTGTGCATACAACATAGACATGGTACTCATAAATGTGAAAATGAAAATACAGTCTTGGGTATTGTATTTGCCTCCACAGGCCTGTGAATCTTGGGCACTCTTGTCCTGGCTCCCATCTTGTGGTGGGGCCCTGGTAGACATGTACCACTGGCTTTACTTTTATATAGACTCTAGGGCTTTGAACTCAGGGCTTCATAATTGCATCCTAAGTGCTTTACCTGCCAAGCCAGCTTCTCAAGCCATTATCTTTCTTTCTTTCTTTCTTTCTTTCTTGATTCAGGGTTTCACTATGTAGCCATGGCCAGTCTAGAACATTCCATATAAACCAAGCTGGCTTTGAACACCATGAAGACCCACTAGGCTTTGTCTCTTAACTGCTAAGACTGAAGTGCATGCCACCAGGCCCAGACCTCTCTCTTTTCTTTGCCTTTTCTTTTCTTTTCTTCTTGTTCTTTTCTCCTTCCTTCCTTTTTTCTTTTTTCTTTTTATGAGACAGTGTTTCATGCAGCCAAGGCTGACCTCAAACTTTCTATGTCAAGGAGGATGACCTTGAATTTCTGATTATTCTGCACATATTTATGGACTATAAACTTCAAAGTCTCAATGTGAAGTGATTAAAATGAAATGAAATCATGTTTCTTAGGTGACTTGGGTGCTATCACAGTGACCTGAGTGGTGACAGATTAAAGATTTATTTCTGTGTGTGTTTATGCCAAATGTTGGGGTGCTAATATCAAAAGAAAGTGTCAGGTCCCTTGGAGATGGAATTACAGATGGTTGTGAGTTTCCTTGTTGGTGCTGGGAACCTAAAATTGATCCTTTGAAGCAACAGCAACTCTTAACTGGTAAACTCTTTCTAGCCCCTACATTTCTTTCTTTCTCTCTTTCTTTTTAAATAAACAAAACCAAAAAACATTTATTACATTTTATTTGTGTGCCATGATATTCAAATGGAGGTCAAGTTCAGGATTTGATTCTCTTCTTATTCCATGTGGATCCCTGGGATCAAATACAGAGAGAGGGGGTCACGCCTGGCAGAAAGCACTTTTTCCTTGTGAGCCCTCTCATGTACCCATTTACAAAGTTAAAGGAGAGTCCACCACAGACACTTGGCTCTTTTTATGAAGAGACATTTGCATTCACAACAGGTCATGTAATCAAGCATAATGAATGGTCAAGGAAGTGCACCATAGATGCTCCAGCCAGCCTATAGTGAGAAGCCAGCTGTGACACAGGGATGCAGCATGAGAGCAGTGGGGAGCTGAGTCGCAGCCCCTGCCTGGGAGGAGCCTTGTTTTGCTGCTCTCATTATGCACCTGAGACCAAACTGAAACCTGTTGAGGCTCTCCTTTCTTTTGAGTTTCTCTTGTTCTGGGGTCCGGTTTCTGGAGAGGTGGGAGAAAGCACCTTGCAGTGTAACTGCATGATGAATACACTTTAATGGAGGCAGCTAGATGCCACATACTACAGGGTTCAGGTTGGCTGTGGCATGGTTAGCAGTGGGGCCTATTGAATAAAGTTAGAAGAGGCTCATTTTAGGAAGCTGCAAGAGGCAATTGCCATCTCTAGGCTGGCCTGTTCTGTTCTGATGAGAGCTGGCATTTATATATAAACTCCACTGGGGACTCTTCATCTTATTCATGTGGATTATGTCTTATTGAATGATAGTGACCAGCTCTCTAGGAAGTTAGAATACTCACAGTGTGGAATTAAAAGATCTGTTGATAAATTTTGACTCAGCCTGACTTCCTTCCAGCTTTCTGAATTATTAGTTTGTGCCTCCTTGAACATGTAGCTAAGGTAATTTCACTATCTAATTAGTGAGAGCACAGTTCAGAAAGCAAGCAGAAAAATATCCTAAAAACTTTTGCATATTCCTAGCTCAAATGCAAATTACTTACACTTTCCTTGGAATTTGGGGAAATGGATTACAATTGTATTGCAAACCAACTGTGCAAAGATAAAGTTTTCCTTAGTTTTTAAAAAGAGAGGCTCAGACAACTTGGAAACATAGACAATTTTGAGATATAATCACAGATAGAGTGAGAGTAAGTACTGTTTTATTACTGTGACAGCTATGTACCCAGATGGCATCTCATACAGAACTTTCGAAGAACTGCTATCCACAGGGAATTGCCATATGATGTTTAAGGCACTTTGGTGCTGTTTTCTCATTTCTGTGTATGGGATGCTCTTGGCCCACTGGTAACAGTTGGGGCCATTTCTTTCTCTAGGAGCCTACCTGTCTAAGGTGTTTTCTAGCTCAAAGTAACATGAAGAAATGACAATTACTTCAGTGCTGTCTTTCAGAGATTTTCAAAAGACAAGGACAGTTCTGTGAGACAAATGCAACTGTGTGTGTGACATGTGTGAGAACCCGTGCTCAGCACACATGCATACACACAGAGTCATACTTTTAAGAGTATATCTAATTATCTAATAAATTATGTCTCCATCTCTCTGCTGGCTTCTTGACTTTTTCATGGCCCCTTTAGCTTAGCTAGCTCATAACCAAACAAATCCAGCAGCTCTGGATCACTGAACATGTGAAGTATAACTCTCAGGTCTGATCTTATCTTGTTGCTAGGGAGCTAAATAAAGAACATATTCCTCTTCTACAGAGCTCATTTGCCAGGGAAGAAACAGTCCTGAGTCTATGATGCATGTGGGATTTTTTAAATGATGACATGCTTTTTAAAAATTCTTTTGTCATTTAAACTACATATTGGGCTGGAGAGATGGTTCAGCCGTTAAGAGCACTAACTGTTCTTCTACAGGATCTGAGTTCGATTCCCATCATCCACATGGCAGCTAACAAGATCTGACACCCTTACACAGTTATACATGCAGGCAAAACACCAATTCACATAAAAATAAAATAAATATTTTTTAAAAAACTATATATTAAAGTGATTTTCAGAAATTCCAACACTATTAAAAACAGTTTCATCTAGAATAGTTCAGTATTCTCAAGAAGTTTGCAGAAAACCCTAGGGCATGTAATATTCCTGTCTCTTTCAAAATTATATCAAATGATAGTAATTATTGTATGAGGAATTCCTATACTCTCTGTGTTAGCTTTTTGTCACTGTGTCAAAATGCCAGAGATAAACAATTAAGAAAAAGAAAATTTTATTTTGGCTCCTGGTATCAAAGGTTTCAGTTCAATATTCTCCAGAACTGGGACTCATGGTGAAGGCAGAGCATTATGCTGACAGCATATTGTGGAACAAAGATGTTCAACTCACACTTGCTGTGGGGTAGTGCTCTTGTGCACTGTAAAGATTTGTCATTGGTATTGATTTAATAAAATGCTGATTGTCCAGTACCCAGGCAGAAAGTCTATGTAGGGCAACCAGACGAGGAGAATTCTCAGAAGAGGAGGGGCCAACAGAGCCAGGAGTCACCAGCCAGACACAGAGAAAGCAAGATGAGAATACTGTGCTAAGAAGGGGTGCCAAGCCATGTGACTGAACATCGTTAAGAATTATGAGTTAATTTAAGTGTAAGAGCTGGTTAGTAATAAGCTTGAGCTGCTGGCTGAGGATTTATAGGTAATATTAAGCCTCCGAGTCAATTACTTGGGAAGCAGCTACCAGGCATTTTGAAACAGGTGGGTGGGAAGAGTGGCAGAGAGTGAGAAAAGAAAGGAAGCGCTAGGTCACCAATATCTTTCAGGGTCTCACTCCTGCTGGTGTAACTCCCTTCCTCTGGGCCCTCCCCCAAAATTCCAAACTCCCAAATAGTTCCCCAGACAAGGGATCAGTTCTTTAACATATTGCCTTTAGGAGATGCTTGAGGCATAAACTATATTTCTTCTTAGTGTTATTCAGAAATGGAACATTATTCACATTCAGTACGCAAGTTAAGATGCCCACACCACTGAGCTGGAAATAGAAGAAGCGTGGTGGTGACATCAGAGGGGCAGAGAGCTGATGCCGCTAGGCCTGTCCCTGAAACCCGCATCGCTTTCAGCTGAGTTTTCCATCTTTGCTTAGCTTTGTGGCCTAACAAAGGAGTGCCAAGGTGGCCCAATAGGAGAATAAAACTGACAAAATGTGTCATGATCCCACACATGAGCAGTGTGAGCTGATCGGGCTTACTTCTGTTACCGACTATGTCTCCCTCTTAGCTGTCCTCCTTCCTAAACAAGGACAACTTTGCACATTACACAGATAAAAAAGAAAATGCTTGTCTCAGCTTCGATAATGCACGATTCATGATCAAAGAGCCAAAAGCAAGCACCAGAATTTTAAGATCATTTTTATGTGTGGAATTGACTTTCATGTGTGTGCGCCATTTTATGTACAAGCACTAGAACCTTTAAAAATAATTTTTCCTGCATTTGGATTTTAGCTATTCTTTGCCTCAGGGTTCAACTTTTCTGACTTTGCTATTTTTTACTCTCTTCTTCTGTGGCCACATTTGCAACTGAGTGGGATTTTCAGGTGTCTGAGATTATTTCAGATGCAGAACTTGGTTAGCCAGCTGTGAAGATCTGAGTAAACTGCTGGGTGTCTTGCCTGGGAGGCAAGAGGAAGGAGTGGATTCTATGGTAATGCTGCATGCATACACATTCAGATCACTTCGTGATAATAATTTAAAAAGATAGCATTTTATACATATTCAGAATCTCTGGGAGCAGGACCCAGGCATTTGCACAGCTATGGAAGTGTCCAGCTGCCAATGGGAAGTTGGGAGGGGAGATTGTCCCATATCTCATATCAGCGATAAGTGAGTCTGTGGGTCTGCATTTGTTTTAAATGTATCTGTGTCTGCTTCTCACCTGACTCTCAGTGCCTGTATCATTGGGCATTGCACTTTCTCAGCCCTCCCCCAAGGGGTGCCTATATAGAACACTCTGCAACAGTATACTACCCAAACATACCTCAATTTTAAGTCAGAGTTTCATGTAGCCCAGGCTGGCCTCAAATTAGGTATGCAGCTGAGGATGGCCTCAAACTCCTGATTCTCCTGCCTCAGCATCCTAAATGCTAGGATTACAGGGATGACTCACTAGGCTCTCCAGCTTTCTACAATATTTTAAAACATGATTTGAGTCAACAATTCAAAGTCAAGTGTTTTTAAAATTTTATGTGTTTAGTTTCCTTTGGGGGGAAAAAAGCAAGATTCAACAATCACAGTTCTGCATTTTCACATAGACTAATGCTGGACAGTGACTGCACCGGTGTCAGGTACAAAGGACTCACCAGGGAGGATGTGCTTAAGTGCCTTCTCCATGTTTAGGAAAAAGATAGAGGGCTTTCTGATTATCTGTGTTTTCTGGCATGTTTGCATGCAGCACACGATTCATCTGTGCATATTATCACAAATGAAGGCATAAACTTCAAACTTAGACACGTGTTCTATTAAGAACCCTGTTGGTTACATCAGAGCCTACTTGATGTAAAAACCCTAAAAATGAGGGAGAGTTATAAATGTATATGTGTGGCTCATGGCCCCACAATAACTCAGCTTTCAGGTAAGAGTGGGATCAAAGATACACATTGGCAAGAATGACCATTTCCTGTCCTTCTCAGCTGCTCTAAACAAGTTCCTTGTTCCCTTTGTTCTCCAGAATAGGTGGTCACTGGAAATACCACTGTGGTGGTTTGAGTAAGAATGGTCCCCCTTAGGTTCAAATATGAAAATACTTAGTTAGAGGCACAGTTTAAATGGATTAGGAGGTGTGGTCTTGTTGGAGGAGGTGTGTCCCTAGGGGTGGGCTTTGAGCTTTCACAAGCCCAGCCCACACCAGTGGTTCTCTTCTTGTGTTGCCTGTGGATCAGATGTAGAAATCCCAGCTTCTCTAGCACCACATTGGCCTGCATGCTTTTCCTCTGTGCTGATCATAGACTAAACCTCTGAACTGTAAGTCAGTCCCAATTAAATGTTTTATGTTTCCATGATCATGGTGTCTCTTTACAGCAATAGAACTCTGTCTAAGAAACATGTCAAGGATCTTGCCATAAAATCTCAATCCACAGATAATCTCAAGGACAAGGTCACAATGGCTAGCCTAGTGGAGAGGCTAATGATTTTCAGAGGGCATGACAGAGATGAGCTGAAAATCTTTGTCTGTCTAGGACATGGTAGTCTAACCCAAGCCTACCCACTGGTAGGGAAGAGACAAGTTCCCTGGCCTACTTGACTCATGAGGCTTTGTTGCTTTCAAAGAAGTATATGGGCAGGAGAGATGCTCAGCAGCTAAGAGCACTTATTTTCCTTGCAAAGGACCTGAGTTCTGTTCCCAGCATTCATGTGGATGTTCACAAATATCTGTATCGACCATCTGTAACTTTTCTATGAACACTAGCCACATATATGGAACATGCATACAGGAAAAATAATAAAACAAAATAAATGTAAATACAAGTACAAAAAGAAAGTGATTGCAGATCCAATCATATCTCAATAATAATAATAATGCTTCAAGTTGTGGCAAGGGTAGCAATGACTAGGTGCATTTATTTCTTCCCTCTTCAAAATACAATGGAACTTGTGGAAAATTACAGAAAGACAAACCTGACAGCCCAGGGCAGGAACTTCTGTGTTGTGAGTGAAGCTCTGTGGGTAGCATTAAGTAAATAGCTCATAGTAACTATCTGTGGATTCAGTGTCAGGGGATACAGCTACTGCTTTATCAAATAGAGGTGCTCCAGTATGTTTCAGTGGGTGAGAAAATGGAGTTAAGTGTGACACAGGGAGAGAAGAACTAAGTGTTAATGAACCAAGGAGGAACGTTCAGACATGTGCATTTACTCTCTGTAATGAGATCTTGGGTTACCTGTATAAACATTTAGCTCTGATTGTTTTAAAGAGAAGAGATAAAATGTTTAATATGTGGTACCCTGGAGTGTGCCTTTTTTTCTGGTGGAAATGATAATCCTAATGCAACAGCTATAACTGTGCAAGAGATCAGCTTATATGGCTTTCTATCAAAGAATGCAACTGAGAGTAATGGTGCAGATGTTACACATTTCTAATGATGAGGTGAAGGCCCATCTGAGACTGCGAGGAGCTCAAGGGCCTTCTGCAGACTGCGAATGCTCCCACCTGGCTCCAGAACTCACCTGTCTGACTTTGACCAAGATGTTTCATAGTGCATAGGCCCAAATGCTGAGGCTACCTTGTAATTAAAAATATTCTCGAGGGGCTTTTCCGTGAGATTTGAAAAAGTCTGTACTAAAATTATGATGTGTCCTTGAAACCCAGACAAGTGGTACCAGAATGTGAGATCAAGAGAATTATTTATCATAAGTAGAGAGGAAGTAACCTATTTGTTCTGAGGTACAAATCTTTTGCTGAGGTTTTCAGAGGTCCTTACTTTTATTTGCACATTTTTCTGACTTCTCCAGGCAGATGCATCCAGAGCTTCCACTTTCTTCTGTTGCACTGGGAAGAGAAAAGTTCACCTTTCCCCAGGAAATAAGGAAGGAATGACATGGGAAATATCCTTCTGCAGAGGTCAAATGACTGGCTTTCCATTTCTGACTTCTTAAATTGTTTATTTTTTTTTAATTCTTCTCTCATTGAAAATAGATTCTTTTCTCATATATTTTGATTACAGTTTCTCCTTTTTCTACTTTTCCCAGTTTCTGTGTACTTTCTGTCCCCTCTGGATCCACTCTTTTTCTGTCTCCTATTAGAACAGAACAGGTTTCTGGTAGATAACAACATGGCTCTCTCTCTCTCTCTCACACACACACACTCTCTTTCTCTACACACACACACACACACACACACACACACACAAAACTACCACATCGAGGCTGGACAAGACAAATCAATAGAAGGAAAAGAGCCCCAAGAGCAGGCACACAAATCAGAGACCCACTCTTCACACACTCAAGAGTCCCACAAGACTACAATATATATACTCAGGACCTGGTACAGGCATATGTAGGCTCTGTTCTTGATGCTTCAGTCTCTGTGAGTTCATACTGCTCAGTTGACTTAGAGGGCCTTGTTCTTCTGGTGTCCTCTACCACCTCTGAATCTTTTACACTCTTTCTGCCTCCTCTTCCACAGGTTCTCTTAGCTCTGAGGAGAAGGCTTTAATGAAGACATTTAGTGTGTGTTCCAATGTCTCTCTTTGTAAAGCCTGGCTGTGGGTATTTGTATTTTTTTTTCTCCCATCTGCTGCAGCAGGAAGCCTCTCTGATGATAGCTGAATAAGGCACCAGTCTATGAGTACAGAAAAATATTATTAGGAGTGATTTTGTTGTTACTTTTTTTTTTTAATTCTAGGTCTCTGGGCTATCTAGTCTCTGGTCCTTGGTCAAATGGTGTCTGCTGTAGGTTCCATCTTGTGAAGTGGGCCTTGAGTCATATCAGACATTGGTTGTCTCTTCTTATGAGTTCTGTCCTATCATTGCCCTAGCATATCTTGTAGGCTGACCTATTAGATTAAAGGTTTTGTGGCTGGGTTGGTATTTATGTTTTTCTTTCGGTAGCGTGCAGAGTACCTTCCTGAATCAAAGACACTAGAACTTAGGGGTGAGGGCTCCCCACAGGCTTCAGTTTGACTTCTCCATGTACAATGAGCTATATGGGTGCTGTCTTCAACAGTGGGGCCCACAGTCAGTTTGTGGAGAGCAACATTTATCTTAGCAACAACCTAGCTTGTTTGGGGATTCCCATGGAACCCTCTTGACCAACAACTGAATTGAATGCAACTCAGTCCCAGTCCTGGAAGACTCATTTGGTGACAAGAGATGACCAGTTGGGACTCTGTTACCCCATTATTAGGAGACCTCATTAGGCTTACCTTCATATATTTTAGGGAGTTTCTACTGTACTAGGTTTTCACACCATCCATCAAATACCCCTCAATTTTAGCTGTCTCTCCCCCAAATTTTCTCCCTCAATTCTATCTCCACCCTCCATACTTGATACTCTAATTCATATCCTAACACACCCCCAGTCTACTCCTAAAGCCTTAATGTCTATTCTATTTACCCCTCAAGGGAGACCCACATGCCACCCCAGCCCCTGCCTCCATACCTAGTCTCTCAATGGATTATAGGTTGGTTATCATTTATTTAATAGCTAATGTGCACATATAAATGAAGACATACCATATTTACTTTTCTGGGTCTGGATGAGCTCACTCAGGATAATTTTTTTTCTAGTTTCACTCATTTGTCTACAAATTTTATGATGTCATTTTTTTAAACAGCTGTGTAATATTCTATTGTATAAATGTACCACATTTTTTAATCCATTCTTTGGTTGAGAGACATCTAGGTTGTTTTAAGTTTTGGCTAGAGCAGCAATGAACAAGGTTGAGCACATGTACTTGTAATAGAATAGAGCACCCTTTTGGTATATGCCCAAGAGTAGTATAGCTGGATCTTGAGGTAGATTGCTTTCTAACTTTCTGAGGAATCACCATATTGATTTCCATAGTAGCTGTGCAAGTTTGCACTCCCAACAAAAATGGAGGCATGTTTCCCTTATTCCACATCTATGACAGCATGAACTGTCACTTGATAGGTGTAAGATGGAATCTTAAAGTAGTTTTAAGTTGCATTTCATGATGACTAAGGAATTTTAACATTTCTTCAAGTGTTTCTCAGCCACTTGAGTTTCCTCTATAGAGAATTCTCTATTTAGATCTTAGCCCATTTTTAAATTGTATTATTTAATTTTTGATATCTAATTTCTTGAGTTCTTTATATATTTTGAATATGAGTCCTCTATCAGTTGTGGAGTTGGTAATAAAAACAAACAAACAAAACCCTTTTCCCATTCTGTAGGCTGCCACTTGTCTGAATGATGGCGTCCTTTGCTTACCTTTGTCATTGCTTTTCAGATTCATGGGGCCCCATTCTTTACTTGTTAGTCTTAGTTCCTTTGCTATTTATATTCTGTTCAAGAAGTTGTCTCCTGTGCCAAGTCCTTCAAGGCTGTTCCCCACTTTCTCTTCTCTCCAGTTTAGTGTATTTGGTTTTATGTTGATTCATTTGGATTTGAGCTTTATGCAGGCTGATAAATAGATTTATCTGCATTCTTTTACAAGCAGACATCCAGTTTGACTAGCATCATTTGTTGAAAATGCTGTCTTTTTTCCAAAGTGGATTTCTTGCTTCTTTATAAAAAATCAGGTGTTCATAGGTGTGTGGATTTACAGCTAAGACTTAAATTCAATTTCATTGATCAACATATCTGCTTCTTTGCCAATTCCATGTGCTTTTTTATTATTATAGCTCAGTGGTACAACTTAAAGTCAGGAATGGTAAGACCTTCAGTTCTTCATTGTACAAGATTGTTTTAGCTACCCTGGGCTTCTTGTTTATCTATATGAAGTTAAGAATTATTCTTTTAAGATCTGTGAAAAATTTTGTTATAATTTTGATGGAGATTATATTGAATCTTTTGATTGCTTTGGAAGCATGGCCATTTTTACTATGTTAATTCTACCAATCTATTTTCTGATATCTTTTTCAATTTCCTTCTTTTTATTTTATTTTTATTTATTTAAACATCTTTTTATTCATTTTACACCAACTACAGTTTCCCTCCCATCCCTTGTCCTGTTCTATGCCCCCTTCCTGCCCCCCAACCCATCCTCCATCCACTCCTCTAAAGGATAAGGTCTCCAATCGGGAGTCAACAAAACCTGGTACATTAAGTTTTCTTTGTCTCTGTTTTATTGATTTAAGCCCTCAATTTGATTATTTTCTAGCATCTATTCCTTCTAGGTGATTTTGCTTCTTTTTGTTCTGGAGCTTTTAAGTGTGCTGCTAAGTCACAAGTGTGAAATCTCTCATTCTTTACGTAGACATTTAGTGCTATGAACTTTCCTCTTAGCACTGCCTTCATAGTGCTTCATAAGTTTGGGTATGTTGTACATTTATTTTCATTGAATTCTAGCAAGTCTTTAATTTTCTTATTTCTTTTTTGACCCCATGGTGACTCAGTTGAGCATTATTTGGTTTGAGTATTATTCAGTTTCCATGAGTTTGTAGGCTTTCTATAATTGTGTTATTGCTGAATTCTAACTTTAAGCCATGGTTATCCAAAAAGACATAGGTGTCTATTCCATTTTTTTTAATCTGTTGAGATTTGCTTTGTGAGTATGTGGTCAATTTTAGAGAAGATTCCATGAGGTGCTTTTGTGTTTGGGTAGAATGTTCTATAGATGTCTGTTAAGTCCATTTGAGTTATAACATCTCTTAGTTCCCTTATTTCTCTGTTTATTTTCTTCTTGTATCCTTGTTAATTTTTTATCTGGCAAACCTATCCATTGGTGAGAGTGAGGTGTCTCCCACTATGAATGTGTGAGGTTTGATATGCAATTTAAGCCTTAGTAATTTTTTTTTAACATATGTCAGTAACCATATATTTGGGTCATCAATGTTCAGAATTGAGACTTCATCTTGATGGATTTTTTTTCCTATGATGAATATGAAATATTCTTCTCCATCTCTTTTGATGTCTATTTGAAGTCTATTTTATTAGCTATTAGGATAGCTACACCAGCTTACTTCTTAGGTCCATTTGATTAGAAAATCTTATTCCAAACATTTCCTCTGAGGTAATGTCTGTCTGAAGTAGAGATGTGTTTCTTGAATGCATCAGAAGAATGGATCCTGTTTTTGCACCCATTCTGTGAGTCTACTGGCATTAAGAAATATTAATGACCAGTGATTATTAATTTCTGTTATTTTTTGTTGGTAGTGTATATCTATTTTCTTTCTTTGTTGGTGCAGGATTTTCTATTGCCTGTGTTTTCATGGGTACAGCTAACTTCTTTCGATTGGAATTTTCCTTTAGTGATTTCTATAGGACTGGATTTGTGGATAGATATTGTTTAAATCTGGCTTTATTATAGAATATTTTGTTCTCTCTGTCTATGGTAATTTAAAGTTTTTCTGGAGATAGTAGTCTTGGGCTGGCATCCATGGTCTCTTAGTGTCTGCATAATGTCTGTCCACAACCTTCTGACTTTTAGAGTCTTCGTTGAAAAGTCAATGTTATTCTGATGGGTTTGCCTTTATATGTTACTTGGACTTTTCCCTCTGTAGCTCCTAATATTCTTTCATTGTTCTATATGTTTATTGTTTGGATTATTACGTGGCAAGAGAACTTTTGTTTTGGTCCAGTCTATTTGGTGTTCTGTAAGCTTCTTGTATCCTTGTTTAGGTTGGGAAAGTTTTCTTCTATGATTTTGTTGAATATATTTTCTATAGCTTTGAGCTGATATTCTTCTCCTTCTTTTATCCCCTTTATTCTTGGGTTTATTCTTTTCATGTTAAACCAGAATTTCTGGATGTTTTGTGTTATGATTTTGTTGGCTTTAATTTTTTTTGACTGATGAATCTTATTTCCTCTATCATATCTTTAAGGCCAGAGATTCTCACTTCTATCTCTTGTATTCTGTTGGTTACGTTCACATCTATAGTTCCCATTCATTTACCTAGAATGTTTATTTATCATTTTCATTTCCAGAATTTCTTTGGCTTGTGTTTTTTTTTTATTGCTTGTATTTCAATTTTCAAGTCTTGAAGTATTTCCTACACCTGTTTGATTCTCTTGGCTTTCTTTAAAGGATTTACTGTTGTTGTTTTCTTTCTAAGTTTTTGTTTGTCTTTTTCTTGATTTCTTTAAGGGAATTTTTTATTTCTACTTTAAGGGCCTCTATCATCCTCATAAAGTTATTTTTAAGGTTGTTTTTCTTCTGCTTATTTTAAGTTAGAATGTTCAGGTCTTGCTATCGTAGAACCACTAGCTTCTGGTGATGCCATTTTGCTTTTTATATTGTTGAATGTATTTTTGTACTGGCATCTACTCCTCTCTTCCTCTAGTTGGTGCAGGTGGTCCTTGTGCCTCTGGGTGTCTCCCTTTGTTCAATTGGTACTGGTGATGTCTGTGACTCAGGAGTCACTGGTGCTACAATGCCACAATGGATGGCTCTATTTATTGATGGGGGGTGTTGGGAGCTTGCCAATTACAGAGTCTGATGGGGGTGAGGTGGAGCATCCTGCCCTCAGGAGCCTTTTCAACCTACTGACCAGTATGGCTGCAGTGGGTGGGAGACAATTTTTTTCTTCAGAGGCTTGGAGTTTTTATCATACAAATCTTTAACTTGCTTGGTTAGAATTACCATAAGATACTTTGTATTATTTGAGACTACTATGAAAGGTGCTATTTCTCTGGGTTTTTTCTCAGTCTGTTTTTATTTGTATATAGGAGAGTGACTGATTTTTCTGAGTTAATTTTCTATCCATCTACTTTGCTGAGTGTTTATCAACTATAAGAGTTTTCTGGTAGGATTTTCAGTATTACTTATTATATCTTCAGCAAATAAAAATAGGTTGATTTCTTTCTAATTTGTATCCTCTTGATCTCCTTCAGTTGACTTATTGCTCTAGCTAAAAAAATTCAAGGACTGTATCGAATAGGGACAGAGTGGCCATCTTTGTCTTGTTTCTGATTTGGTAGAACTGTTTTGAGTTTCTATTTAGTTTGATATTGGCTATAAGTTTGCTGTAAATTGACTTTATTATGTTTAGGCATGTCCCTTGTGTCCCTAATCTCACCAGGACTTTTATCATGAGGAGGTTAAAGGCCTTTTGGGTTCTAATGATGATCACATGTTTTTTTTTCTTTTAGTTTGTTTATATGGGGGATTACATTTGCTGCTTTTTGTATATTGAGTTATCCCTGTATCTCTTGAATGAAGCCCACTTGATTATCATGGATGACCTTCTAGTGTGTTCTTGGATTATATTTGCAAATATTTTATTGGATATTTTTGCATGTATATTCATGAGGGAAATTGGTCTGTAATTCTCTTTTCTGGTTAGGACTTTATGTGGTTTGAGTATCAGGGCAACTGAGGCCTCATACAATAAAGTGGGCTAAGTCCCTTCTGTTTCTATTTTGTAGAATGATTTGAGGAATATTGGTGCTAACTCTTCTTTTAAAGTTTGGTAGATAAAATTCACCTGGCCCTGTTTGTTTTGTCTTTTCTATTTCACTAGGGATATAGGTCGCTTTAAATTCCTTATCTGATCATGATTAACTTTGGTAAGTGGTACCTATTGAAAATATTATCTATTTCTTTTATATTTTCTAATTTTGTGGAATACAAGTTTTAAAAGTATTTTCTTATTCTCCGAATTTCTTAATTGTCTGTTGTATGTTCCTCTTTTAGTTTCTGATTTTGTTAATTTGAATATCCTTTCTCTGCCTTTAATTAGTTTGGATAAGGATTTATTTGTCTATCTTATTGATTTTTTCAAAGAACCAACTTGTTTCATTGATTTTTTTTTTATTGTTCTCTTTTTTTCTATCTGACTAATTTCAGCCCTGAGTTTGATTATTTCTTGCAATCTACTACCTTGGGTGTGATTACTTCTTTTTATTCTAGAACTTTCAGGTATGCTGTTAAGTTGCTACTCTGAGACTGCTCAAGATTTCTTCTTAATATAGATGTTTAGAGCTATAAACTTGCCTTTTAGCACAGCTTTCATTGTATCCCATAGGTCTGAGTGTGCTGCACATTTATTTTTATTGAATTCTATCCTGGTTGCTGTAGGCCCAAAAAAAGCCCCACAGTGCATCTGGGATCACAGATATCAACATGTATTTAGGTCAGAGAATTGACCATGAACATCTGCCTAGACTCTGGTGGCAATATGACCTATGGACATGAACACAGACTTGGCCACAGTAATACCACAGACCCAGACATGGCCCTTGACAGCATCATGGGTATGAACATCAGCATGACCCCCAGTGGCAGCACAGTCTATAAACATCAACATGTCATCAGGCTGCAGCACAGATCGTGGTCATCCTATGGTGGCACAGGCAAGAGCTGCAGGATCCCTGTTTATTGTCTGTGCTGTCAACAGAAACCATGTGGAAGTCCATGATTCTGCAGACTGTAAAGAGCAAGTAAGCGGCTTTGGCAGTGATACTGATGACTGCAGATGCACAGTGGAGAAAAAGGGACATGAAAGGGTTCTGTGACAACCCCAACTTTCCCTCTAATAGCCCACCCCCACAAAATAGTAACGTCTAACAGGTAGCCATTGAAGAGTTCTGTTAAAAAGAGAACTCCTAAAAACTGTGATAGGATGCTGAAGCCTTGTTCTCTACAATAGATAATTTCCAAAAGGGGTGGGGCATGGAGACTCAGCTCTATTTAAAGGGGAAGCTACTGATAGCATATAGATAACACAAATTAGACTTTTTGCTGGGGGAAGGTCACAAGGGTGGAGGAGTGGTAATGGACAGGGAAGGACTGGGAAGCATATGAGTTAGGGTGTACAATGTGACATTCCCAAAGAATCAATCTATCATTTCTTTTTCTTTTATTATTTTTTTTAATGTGTAGTCAAGGCTGGCCTTGAACTTGTGATTCTACTGACCCTTATTCCTTCAGCAAATCCTACCAATGTGTGCCACCACAACTGGCTCAATAAAAATATTATGTTAAAAAAAATAAAGAAAGAAAGAAAGAAAGGAAGAAAGAAAGAAAGAAAGAAAGAAAGAAAGAAAGAAAGAAAGAAAAAGAAAGAAGCTGAACAAGCCATGGGGAGCAAGCTAGTAAGCAGCATTCCCCCATGGCCTCTGCTTCATTCCTGCCTCCAGCACTCTGCTTTGAGTTCCTGCCCTGACTTCTCTTAATAATAGACTAAACCATAAGGTGAAATAAACCCTTTCCTCTTCAAACTGTTTTTGGGTGCAGTGTTTTTATCACATCAATAGAAAGCAAACTTAGAATATGACTCAATCCTATAATTATATTTTTAAATTTTTAAGATATATTAATTTACTTTGATGTGTATGAATGTTTTACCTACATACATGTCTGTGCATCGCATACATGCTTGGTTTGTATGGAGATTAGAAGAAAGCATTCCATCTCCTGGAACTGAAATTATGGATGGTTGTAAGCCAGTCAAACCCAGACCTTCTGTAAGAGTGACAAGCGCATTTGACCACTGAACCATCTCTCCAGCTCATATCCATATTTTTAGAATAGTTAGAGATAAAAGAAAAATTGTAAAGATTGTATAGAATTTCTATGTACCTTATATAAATTTTTCCTATTAACGCCTCATAGTGCAATAGTGTGGCACATTTGTTGTCATTAATGGACCAACATTGATAAATTTTATTAACTACACATTTTATTCACCTTTTCTTAGCTTCTACCTAATGTTCTTTTCTATTTCAGGATCCTTTCAAGATACCACATTACATTTAGTCATCTGGTCTCCTTAGCCCCCTCTTCTCTGAATTTCCCTTGTTTTTGATGACCTTAGCAATCAGGAGAAGGCTGATTTTAACCACACTTTTAGAGGCTTCCATCCATAGTCACTAAACCTCAGTGCTCCTGGGTCCATGTGGGGACAGAACATCACAGTGGACAGCATGTATTGGAGCAGGGTAGCTCACTTCAAAGTGATGGGGGGATGGAGGGGGAAGAGGAAGGGGGAGGAGAGAGAGGAAGGTATAGTTCAGGGGTAAGATGTATTCTTCAAAGTTGTTTCCCTAGTGACCTACCTCCCCCAACTAGGCTCTACCTCCAAATAACCTACTCATGGATAGGCTCATCAACAGGTTATTTCTATTTTATCACAATAACACCACTAGCACATAGGCCTCGAGTAGAACACTCTGTATTCAGATTGTAGCATGTCTTTGTATCTTGCAATTCTACAGAACTCACTAATAGTTTCGAGTGTATGTTGATTATCTATAGTTTTATTTCTTTTGCAATCTGAGTCTATTTCTTTTTCTAGACTAGTTACCCAGCTGGAACTTCTGGAGCAATATTGTAGCAAAGGTGAAAACAAGCACTGGCGTCTTGCTCCTGATCTTTGGGGAAATCTTTCAGTCATGTATTGCTTGTGGTTTTTATTAGATTGAAGAAAAGTCCTTCTATTCCTAGTTTACCATGAGAGAGTACTGGATTTTTGTAAAATGTTTTTCTGCATCTACTGGAGTAATTGTGTGGTCTACATTTAATATTACATGACAAATTACATATTGTATATTACATTGATTAATTTTCCAATGCTAAGCCAACCTCGCATATCTGAGATAAATCCAATTTAGCCATGAAGGCCTGTTTGGCTTTAAATGTGCCATAGGCTTCAATTTTTGTTTTATTTCCATGTGATTTTCTTAAGCCGGTACTTGGCTTTTGAATAAGGGTAATAGATCTTCCCTGCTTTGGGGGGAGATAATTTATAATAGCTTATTGTGAATTAATATTTATGTTTTTTATTAACACATAAAATGGTTTCATTTTGACGTTCTTGCACGTACAGGACATGTGTCCATCACCCTTGCCATCACTGCTCTCTCGTCCTTTCCCAACTCACTGGTCCTCTCCCTCTTCCTAACCAACCCCCTTCTCTCTAT